>JAMKCH010044207.1:0-71079 GCA_023653785.1 Ophioderma brevispina | reverse complement strand
CTATGTCGTGACCACGACGATATGATGGGGAAAAGAGAATATCTGTATCGTCAACAGATAAAACAAATGATGGAATATTTGAGCATAAGTGTCAAATCATTAACGTATAAAAAATATTGCATTTTAAAGCAACTTACTTGTGCGTTCTGGTAATAGGAGACGTCAGTATGTATGGCAAGAATCCACTCTGGTATTCACGCTGCTGATGTGGTCTCCGTTGCATTATATTTCGTTTGGACCTTACTGCTGGAACTTGGAATTGAAGGAAAAATTTGAAAAATGAACGTTATATTAAATGGAAACAACGAGAATCTACACTTAGTAATTTTAAAGTTACTTGAAAACACGGTTGTGGCAACTAAGGTAACGAAAAGTGCTACCGAACGATCTAATTTCGCGATTTAAGATATGATTTCTTATTACTTTGCTCTCGACCTATAGGTGCATGCAAACAGGTTTTTATTTTTCACAAAAAATGGATTGCTTTTTAAACTAAAAAAACCTTGGACACTACTTGAAAGATCCGCCGGCTTGTACACTCTCAAAAATTCTTTTAATCATGTTGAGTAAAAATGTACACAGCTCTAATGTTGAGTAAAATATTAGTCAAAAGATGAGTATAACCTTACTCATTTGTTGAATGAACTCGAGTCATTGTGGCAAAATATACTCAGTTTGCCTGTAAAGGCCTTACCCAAGGTTTCGACTAAGATCCCGAGACTCAACATTAAGAGCGTGACTTTATCAACACATTTTTGGATGTGTAGAACAGGATTTGTCTCGATTTATTGCAATTAAATTTAGTTTATCTCTGAAATGACAAAAGGATGGGAAAACATGACCAGGTAATTCCTCTTTAAAATATGCTTAAACGTCATTTTAAGATCTGATTTTAAAAATCACATTTTACAAATGTAGAACCTTCTACGGCGGCCATTCTGTAAGCATAACTATAAGTTCCCAGACGTCAACAAAACTCCGCGTTTTCGACAGCTTTTTCATGGCTCATAGCTGTTCTTTGATTGTATGTGTTGTTGTTATGGCGCTCTGAGTTCTGTTGGAGATTTTGAGCCTTATAGAACAGTTTTATTTTATTTATTTTTAGTATTATTATGATTATTATTAGGCCTGCCAAGAAATTGGGGCATATAGTTACCCAAAATTGGTGGCTGAAGGATAAGATAATCTTTCCCGATTCGATCGAGTTCCCCTTCTCTCTGGGGACCTCACGGACCATCACTATTCCAAGTTCTTGCAATTCAACCATAAAATTCAATTCAGACTTCTGTCATTGAGACATCAGACACAAAAGTTCGTTTCTATTCATTGCTTTTCCTCTACATCGGGCACCCCAATATGCAACTTCGATCAAAACTGATACTCTGCAGAATTCTCAAAATTTGGATGGTTGTAGCCAACTGAGAGATATTCACTATTATGTCTATCAGCGACCATTCTATTTTTATTATGTTTGAAGATAATCGACACCAGTCACCGTCAACGTGTTCGGAATAAACTTCAACGTCGAGATTGAGTCTTGCTTCAGCACTGACTGTGAGTCCAGACTCGTGCCAGCACACGTACGCATTGGCAATTATCTCTTAACCAGACATAGGGGAACACTTGTTTCATTCCATTTGTCCAACTCACTGTTAGTGTTTTGTCTTCATCATTTGGGAATCCCACATTTTTCAGGTTAGCGCAATTTGCCATGACAAACTAGAGTTAATAAAATGAGTTTCAAAGTTGAAATCAGAGACAGTTTTAAGTCGTTCGAACAAATCGAAAATTACTAAGCGATCAACTTCTGGTTCCCGTGGGACAGGAGTCCACTGGAAAAGGTCATAATAAACAATGATTGATTGGCTATACTTTGGACTGTAGTTACTTAGTGCGACTTTAGTTCATCACATAACACTATTCGAAAATCGCGATCAAGAAAGAACATGAGAAAACGGCTTTGTAAATTGTACAATGTACAGAACTTGATATAGAACAAAGCAAAGGTATCTAATTTTGCGAACAGGTTTGTTGGTAGGTTCCATTCGTTTGATTCTCTAAAGCTTCTTCTTTCCCAAGACCTTTCATTCGGATGTAGTTAGTTAATGCTTACGAAATCTGTTTGCAAAATATTAGGTTCTATATAGGAGGTGATATTTGCGAAACAGATTTCTTGACATTTGAAATTAAATAAACCTAGTTCTTCTGAATACATTCACTAAGTTTTTGAGTCAACATTACATGTTATGCATTTGCAGTGTTTGCATTTTTTTCCAAAAATTACCCGTCTTCCCACCTTAAAAATCTGTTTCGGTTCGTTGTGAAAAATATCATAGCCTAAATAACACAAGTGGCATTAATTCAGTATTAAGTTTGATAGATGTTCATAACAGTCAGTTCATTACATGATGATACAATACAGACTGTCCAAAAAAAAAAACTATACAATCAAAGATTCATTTTTGCCCAAAACTTAAGTTCATCTCAAACTGAAGGTTGACTGATTCTAGTAGGAATGTTCCAGCTTTCATGAAGATTTTAGTTGGTGTAATGTGTGGGTCTGGGTTCAGGAGTTATGGCCAAATTATCTGAGACACTTTAAAAAACCCGCTTGGGCAGTTTCGGCATCCCCCCGGAATCAACACAGTTTCCATTGAAATAACTTAAAAGACATTTTCTCTATTGAAAATTCACATAAAAAATAGGTATAAAATGCTGCTCATTGTGATGTAACAAGAATTTATAAGTTTATAATGTCACATTGCCAATAAAATACAGGTAGGCATTTTGGGGAAATGTTAATCCTTGTTGTCTATGGATTCACACCAGTAAAATAAAATGAGAAACAGGTAAGTCAAGACCCCACTGCAAATGAGGTGGGTTTTTTTTTTTTTTTTGGTGACCCTCGCCTAACTAAGTATACCCTAAAAACTGAGAGAAATGACGAGATCTGGGTTGCAAAATCATGGTGGCTTCAATATTAAGTATAAAAGTCTGTAGGAATATCAAAAAAGGACTATTTCTCAAATGACATGTCAGCCATGATTGGCAGTCTTGACCTCCGTGATGGCTAAGTTGATGAGGTGCTGGGTAAATTTGAGGAGTCTTAATTAGTGTACTCGATTCCCCAGGCACCTCTATTCAACAGCGTTCCCGCATATTGCCACGATCACCTTGGTTAATAAAAGCAGATGATGATGCCAGACGTGAACGGATCGTTTGAGGGAAATGGTTAAAAAACTACGAAATAGTGGCGATCTGGATGCATACAATGACACTCAGCAGTGACTGTGGTAAACTCATTTCATCATGCTAAGGGGGTTATTAAAGAGAACAATTAGAAAATGTAACATACAAAACCATGTTTGCTACGAATGCTTCGAACCCCAAAACCAAACAAATTTAACTGTAATTCAGCTACGAACTAAGTAAGCTCATTTGCCGGTTTTCAGCGCCAAGGTATACAAAAATCGACGGGACCTGATAATTCCAGGTCTACAAACTCGCATGAATGATCCAAGTGGGGAAAATACTTGATGGAGACCGTTCCAATCATGAGTCCCTTTAATACAGTCACTGTTGAAGAGGTAACCAAGGTGAGTATGTCAACTCCATCAAAATCATGTTCCTTAGACACCATTCCATTGGTGTTGTTATTACGGGAATGTTGCCCAAACTCTGGCTGAAGCCATTAACCTGATCATTTACAAGTCTATCCGCACTGGTTTTCCCAGCTAAGCTCCGGAAGCTGCTTGTGACACCCATTCTCAAAAAGCCTTCCCTAGACCCCCAAGCAGGTGCTCAAAATCTATAGCCCTGTGTCAAATATTAGCTGCGTGTTCTAAGTTCATGGACGGAAAAGAGTAGGCCCAGATAAAGGATCATTTTGTCTCAAATGACTCTTAAAATGAGAAGTTTCCGTCAGCTTACAAAGAACGGACACAGCACCGAACAGCACTACTGCGTGTCTAAACCGGTATCCTCAATGCAATTCAAAACAGTAAGGCAGTTGCTATTGTGCTGCTAGATCTTTCTGCAGGCTTTGATACTGTTCGATCTGCCATCTTTGGATAGGTTACGTGATACTTTCAAAATTCAAGGTAATGCCTGACAGTGGATTCGGTCTTACTCCGCCAGAACGGCTCTGTTCGTGTGCGCATTGGGGGAGCAATTTCAAACAAGCATCATATCCCTTTCGGTCTTCCTCAGGGTTCTGTGGTCTGGCCTCTCTTTTTCATAATGTACACATACTGGATCGCATCAATCATCCGGAAGCACAATATTTGCTTACCACATGTAGCTGATGATGTACGGCTCTATTTGACATTTGATCCTAAAGATTGATGGTGATGCCAAACATGCTGTCAAAAGAATCTCTCTTTGTATTTGATGAATCCATGAGTGGAGCGCTGCTAACAATCAAATTGAATGATGAAAGACAGAATTTTTCATCGCAGTATCCATTACACCAAATCGCCTCAGACATTACCATCAGGGTCGGGACAGTGGATGTCCCCCAGTCCTGCGGCAATTCGAAACCTTGGTGTGTGTTTGTATCAGGACAATGTCTATGACTGAACTTGTAAAGGTCATCATTAAGTCTGTTTACTTCCACCTTTTGCAATAGTCAGGATCCGCAGCTTTATCACATTTGAGCGTTGTCATTCATTCGTTCCGTTCACTGATTTTATCTTGCATTGACTTGCCAATTCACTTTGGTATGGAATGTCGCCAGCGTGGAGTAAACTTCAGATTTTGCAGAATAGAGCAGCCAGGGCTGGTGGTCAGATAATGATAGAGGACACCAGCCACACCACTCCTTAAAGGCTGACCATTGGACTACCAATTAGTGATCTTTCCCGATTTCTTAGCTTACTAGCGTTTCTCATTTTGTCTCCTATTCCTATTCTATTCCAATATTCCATCTTCGCGCGTGGTCTTAGCTTATGCTTCTTACTTCAAGGGCATTCCGGGACAATTGCCATTTATTGTCAGAATACTTCATTGTATATTCCGGGCAGGCCAGGATGCGTTCTGCAGATGGCAAGACGCTCCTCACTGTTCCCGCACAAACAGGTCAGGTTTTGGGTGACAGGGCTTTCACTTTCAGCAATGCGGCCCCGAGCCTATGGGAACTCTTTGCTATCTCTGTTCGCCACTCAAAGCCATTGTTAATTTTAAACCTTACTTCTCCTACTCACTAAAAGCTCAAAATTTCATCTATTTCTAGAGTTGATGTGTGACTTAAATGTGTTTGTTGGTTATTGCCTTCACATGCACTTATTTAATTATGCAGCTGTTTCTTTTTTTTTATTTTATAGTTGATGTTAAGTACTTATATCATAGTACTACAACAGGTATTGTAAAAGATGAACCATGTTTTAGGCTAAATCAATTACTATGTATTTTGTAAGCGATTTGCCTTGTTTGAGGGGGGGGGGGGAAAGGCGCTATATCAAAATGCCGTGTGTATTGATTGCATTTGGTTTGTCATTGATATGATATTTTGAACCGACAAACCAATTTTTAACCAGTATTCTACAGGGAACACCTGACTGAAGAAAAGTGCTGTGAACTCCAGGGTCCACGGTGCATGCTAGTCTTCGCGGTTCCAGTAGCTCGAAAATTTGGCGGAAACTACCCTAATCATGATTGATTGGACAGGAGATATGATGATCTTCAAGCAGAATGTGAGCTTTAAGGTCTGAGATGTTATCATTGAGGAGAAAAATGACGTTTTCATCTCGACTTTTGTACATGAACGAAGGGACAGTATTTAGTGGTGTGAAACCCTATGCCTTACTCAGTTTCAACAGAAGGTAGATCCATAAAACCACCCTTTTTGACAGTAAACACAGCCCTTTGCACACCACCATCCTTCCTTGATTGTCTTTGTTCAACACTGGTTTCTTCATTAGCTCCTCCATGGCGTCTTGGAGGCAGTGGGGCGTGGGGCAGGGGAAATGACCCCCCACTACAGAGCGTCCGCCACATTTTTCCCCCAACAGAGACTTGTGGCTGTCCACTTGGTTTCAGCAGTAAACTTCCCAAATTTACATGAATTTAATGATTACTGTCCCCCAGAGAGCGAGTCCCCTATTTCCCTCCCTCCCCCACAACATCATTCTTTCGGGTGCTTTCACTGTTTTGAAAAAGAATTTATATTGATAGTTCAATGCATGATAATACATCCACGCTATCTTTACAATATTCTTTTGTTTGAAAACATTAATCTCCTAAAGATGGGACACCTTATCCTATATTTTTTTACCTTCAAGTGAAACTGGCCCTTGTGGTATTTTATCCTTTGTGTTCAGTGTCAATATATCTCCGTTTAGGGTGCATCAATTGAATGGGATAAAAATTTAGCTTAGGAACTGGTCTACAACCGATAAAATCAAACTATCTCACAAAAATGCCACAGTTTCTATTTTTAAAAAGGTTTAGTAGTTTGATTGTCTGTATATTACAGATATTTAAAGCGATAAATATGACTTTTGAAACACAAAGTCGCCTCAAAGATCTTAACCCATCAGGGTCGGGACAGTGGATGTTCGTTCCCAGTCCTCGCAATTCGACAACCTTGGGTCGGTGTTTGATCAGACATGGCTAGAATGAACATGTAAAGGTCATCATTAAGTCTGTTAACTTCCACCTTCGCATTATTTACCGGATCCGCCGCTTTATCACATTTGAGAGGGGGGGTTGTTATCATCTCGTCCTTTCACTGATTTTATCTCGCATTGACTATGCCAATTCAATTTTGTATGGATGTTATCATTACTTGTCCGAATACCTCCTCTCTTTGTATATTCCTGGCAGGCCGGATTGCGATCTGCAGATGCCAAGACGCCTCACTGTTTCCGCACAAAAAGGTCAGTGGGTGACAGGGCTTTCAGCAATTCGGCCCCTAGCCTATGGAACTCTTTGATCGTCTCTGTTCCCCACTCCAAAGTCCATTGTTACTTTTAAGAAAGCTCTAAAATTTCATCTATTCTATAGAGGTGATCGTGTTGCTTAAATAGTTTTTGTTATGCCTCACATGATATTTAATTGTTGCAGTGTTTTCGTTTTTTTTATTTATAGTTGATTGTTAAGCTATTATCTCCTAGTAATTACAACAGTATTGTAAAAGAGGAACACATTGTGTAGGCTAAAATAATAATTACTCTCTATTTTGTTAAAGCGCTTTGACCTTGTTTTTGAGAAGGGCTATATCAAATGCAGTTTGTATTGTATTGTATTATGGTGTCATTGTGTATGATATTTTGAACCGACAAACCAATTTTAACCGTCTTCTTACAAGGAACACCTGACTTGAAAAAGTGCTGTGAACTCCAGGGTCCACGGTGCATGCACTGTTTCGCGGTCCAGTAGCTCGAAAATTTTGGGGATAATACACTAAATTTATGAGTGTGTGTGTAGGAGGATATGTGATCTTCAAGAAGAATGTTAGCTTTAAGGTCTGAGATTGTTCCATTGAGGAGAAAATGACGTTTCTTTTTTGGGTTGTATGAGTGGGTTGATGATAATTACTTATCTCATGGTTCATCCTTTTACAATACCTGTTGTATTACTATATTTAGGTAATAGTAATACTTATTTTGTATTTACAGCGCTTTTGACCTTGTTTTTGAGAAGGCGCTATATCAAAGAACGTTTGTATTGTACGGTGTATTTAAACAGAAGTAGAGTGAAGACATAAATGGAAAAACACATGATTATAGGCCATAATAAGTCAAAATGAATTGGCATAAACACCATACCAAATATACAAAATTTAATATTGGTATTGATTAGACGGAGGGACAAGAAGGACAAGGCAGAATAAAACAGAAGGAGACACGACGAGGACATTGTTTGAATCAATTGTTTTATTGATACAAGATTAGGGACAAGAGGAGAACATTTTGAACATGATGAGCCAGTCAAGAAGGACGAATGAGAAATATTTCAGCAAGGTAGAGTGGAACAATCTCCCCCAAGACAGCATCAGAAACCATTGAACCAAGCTATACGTAGCAGATGCACTGAATGCTTAAAAAAAACGGTCATTTTAAAAGATCGATTTTTAAAAATCACATTTTAACAAATGTATAACTCTAACGGCGGGCCATTCTGGTAGCATCTAGAAGTTTCCCAGACTTCAACTTAAAAACTCATCTTTTCGACAAGCTTTCATGTCTCAATAGCTGTTTGTGCTTTGATTTTGGTATGTTTTGTGTGTTAATGGCGCTCTGAGTTTTTCTGTTGAGATTTTGCGCCCTTATAGAACTATTTATTATTATGTTATTTATGATTATTTATTAGTATTTAGGCATGCCAAGAAATTGGATGCATTAGCTTACCGCAAATTTGGTTGGGCTGAAGGAAAGATACTCTTTTCTCCCGATTCGATCGAGTTTCCCCTCTCTCGTGGGTACACGCACGACCATCACTAGCCAAGTCTTGCATTGCAACCATAAAACATCCATTAAGACTTATTCGTCTTTGGACATCAGATCACAAAAGTTCAGTTCTTCATTGCTTTTTTCCTCTACAATCGGCACCCCCATATCGCAACTTCGGAGCAACCTGATATCTCTGTGCAGAATTCTCAAATTTTGTATTGTTGTAGCCAACTGGAGATCTATCACTCTTATGCTATCAGCCCATTCTTTTTTTAAATTATTTTTGCAGATAATTCGCACCAGTCACCGTCAACGTTTTCGGAATAACTTCAACGGGTCGAGATTGAGTCTTGCTTCATCAAATGACTGTTATTCCAGACTCGTGCCAGCAGACACCGAAATTGGCAATTATCTCTTAACCAGACATAGGGATACACCTTGTTTCTTCCATTTGTCCAACTCACGTTAGTGTTTTGTCTTCATCATTTGGATCGACATTTTTCAGGTTAGCGGCAATTGCCATGACAAAAGAGAGTTATAAAAATGAGTTTCAATTGAAATAGAGAGCATTTTAAGCAGTTTTTAAGATCGTCGAACAAATCGAAAATTACTAAGCGATCAATTCTGGGTCCCGTGTGACAGAGTCCACTGGAAAAGGTCATAATAACACATGATTATTGGCTACTCTATACTTTGGCCTTTAGGTTACTTTAGTGGACTTTAGGTCTAACATAAACACTATTAGAAAATGCGTATCAAGAACAGAACATGATAAAACGGCTTTTGTAAATTGTACAATGTACAGAACCTTTATATATGAACAAACAAGCGTATCATAATTGTTGCGAACGTTTTGTTGGTAGGTTTCCATTCTGGTTTGACTTCGCTAAAGCTTGTCTTTCTTTCCCAAACCTTTCATTTGGGATGTAGTTATTCAACTGCGTACGAAATCTGTTTCGCAAAATAATCAGGTCTTATAGGAGGTGATATTTTGCGAAACAGATGTTCTTTGTACAATTTGAATTTAAAAAATAAACCGTAAGATTCTCTGAAATACGTTCACTAAGTTTTGAGTCAACATACATTAGTTGGCATTTTGCCATTGTTTGCATTTTTTTTTCTAAAATTACCCGTACCCACGCGTCCCACCTTAAAATTCTGTTTCGTTTCGTTGTGAAAATATCATAGCCTAAATACACAAGTTGCAGCTATTTCAATTCAATTAATGTTTATTAGCTTTTAATACAGCAGTTCATGACATGATGATAACAATAACAGACTGTCCCAAAAAAAAAACTACAATCAAAGATTAAGTTTGGCCCACAACTTAAGAGTCTCTTCAACTGAAGGTTACTGATTCTTTATTGGAATGTGGCCGCTTTATGAGATTTTTAGTTGGTGATTGGTGGGTCCTGTTCAGTGAGTTTGGCAAATTATTTGAGATACTTGAAAAACCCCGTTGGGCCAGTTTTCGGCTATCCCGATATCAACACAGTTTTTTCCATTGAAATCAACTTCAAGACAATTTTCGATTGAAAAATTCACATAAAAATAGGTATAAAATGCGGCTCCTTGTGATGTAACAAGAATTTTATAAGTTTTAGAAATGCACATTGCCATAAAATCAAAATGTAGCATTTGGAAATGTTAATCCTTGTTGTCTATGGATTCCAGCACCAGTAAATAACATGAGAAACAGTAAGTCCAAGCCCCCCTGCAAATGAGGTGGGTTTTGTTTTTTTTTGTGGTGACCCTCTGCCTAAGTATAACCCTAAAAACTGAGAGAATGACGAGATCTGGGTTGCAAATCATGGTTGCTATCAATATTAGTATTAAAATTCTGTAGAATAGTCAAAAAAGGGACTCTTTCTCAATGACATTCAATCCATGATTGGCAGTCTTGACCTTCGTGATGGCTCAGTTAATGAGGTGCTTGGTAAAATTTGAGGGTCTTTAATTAGTGTCTCGATTCCCATGCACTCCTCAAACAGGCGTCCCGCTATTAGACCACGATCAACCTTGTTTAATAAGATATGTGATGCCAGACGTGAACGTAGACGTTTAAGAGAAATGGGTAAAAACTAGAAATATTGTCGATCTGGATGCATACATTGTACACTCAGCAGTGAACTGGTCAACTCGTCATCATGCTAAGGAGGTTTATTACAGAGAACAATTAGAAAATGCTAACAACAAAACCATGTTTGCTACTTACTCTGAATAAGCTTCTGAACCCCAAAACCAAACAATTCCTACTGTAATTCATGCACTGAACTCGTACTCATTGCCGGTTTTTTCAGCGACAAGGTATACAAAATCAGACGGGACCTGGATAATTATCCAGGTCTAACATAACGCGCATGAATGATCCAAGTGGGACAATACTTGATGATACCGTTCCAATGCATGAGTTTTAAAATTAATAATATCCAGTCACTGTTGAAGAGGTAACCAAGGGAATATATGTCAACTCCATCAATCATGTTTCCTATGGATACACCATTCCATTTTGTTACTTAAGGAGAATGTTGCAACTTTGGCTGAGCCATTAACACTAATAATGAACAAGTCTATCCGCACTGGTTTTCCTTCGCCAGCTAAACTCCGGGAAGCTGCTGTGACACCCATTCTCAAAAGCCTTCCTAGACAAAGAGGTGCTCCAAAACTATCGCCCTGTGTCAATATTAGCTGCGTGTCTAAGGTCATGGAGAAAATAGTGAGTGCCCAGACAAAGTATCACGTCTCAATGACTTAAATGAGAAGATTCAGACAGATCAAGCTTACAAAGAACGACACAGACTGAAACGCACTTCTCTGCGTTCAAGACCGATATCCTCAATCAAGTTCACAACATAAGGCAGTTGCTATTGTGCCGCTAGATCTTTCGCAGGCTTTGTACTGTTGATAATGCCATTCTTTTGGATAAGTTACGTGAATCCTTTCAAATCAAGGTACTACTACTCTGTACGGCTTAAACAGTGGATTCGTCTACCACCTGTCAGAACCGCTCTTTTGGTGTGCGCATTGGGGATGCAATTTCAAACAAGCATCATCTTCCCTTTCTTACCTTCCTCAGGGTTTCTTCTGTGGTCGGGCCTCTCTTTTTCATACTGTCACATACTGATCGCATCAATCAGTCGGAAGCCATATTGCTTACCACATATGCTGATGATGTACAGTTCTATTTGACATTTGATCCTGAGAAGATGATGTGATGCCAAAGATGCTGTCAAAAGACTCTCTCTTTTCTCTTTGTATTGAAGGAAATCAGTGTGGATGCATGTAACACTCAAATTTGAATGATGAAAAAACAACTTTTTCATGACATGTTCATCTATTACACGAAAATCGCCTCAAAGACTTACCATCAGTCGGTACAGTGGATGTTTTCCCCAGTTCCTCGCACTTAGAAACCTTGGTGTCGTGCTTGATCAGACAAATGTCTATGACACTGAACAATGTAAAGGTTCATCATTAAGGTCTGTTAACTTTCACCTTTGCAATATTTACCACCCGGAATCCCCCCGCTGCTTTATCACATTTGAGAGTTGTTATCATCTCGTCCTTTCACTGAAATTTTATCCGCATTGACGATGCATTCACTTTTTTATGGAATGTCGGCCAGGATCGAGTAAACTTCAGATTTTGCAGCATAGAAGCACCAGCTGGTGTTCAGATCTGATAGAAAGACACCAGCCACACCCACTCCTTAAAGAGCTCCATTGGCTTCCAATTAGTGAGCGCGTTTTCTTTAAGCTTATGCTTCGTACTTACAAGGGCATTTTCCGGACAATTGCCATCTTACTTGTCCGAAAACCTTTCTTTGTATATTCTGTCCTGGCAGCCAGGATTGCGTTCCTGCAGAGGACAAGACGCTCCTCACTGTTTCCCCCAAAAAGGTCAGTGGGTGAAAAGGCTTTCCCGCAATGCGGCCCCGAGCCTATGGAACTCTTTCTATCTCTGTTCCGCCCACCCCAATCTGTTTCCGTTTTAATTTAAAAAAGCTCTAAAATTTCATCTATTCCTAAGAACTTATTGTGTGCTTAAATGGTTTTTTTTGTTAGTGCCTCACATATTTTAATTAAATGCAGCTGTTTCCCTTTTTTTTATTTTATATTTGATGTTAATACTTAGATCTCACTAAGTAATACAACAGGTAATTTAAAAGATGCAACATGTTTTTAGGCGGAAATAGTAATTACTCTGTATTTGGTAAAGCGCTTTGACCTTGTTTTGAGAAGCGCTATATCAAATGCCTTTGTAATTGGTATTGTATTATGGGTGTCATTGATATGCATCTTTTGAACCGACAACCAATTTTAACCGTATTCTTACAGGAAACAACCTGACTGAAAAAATGCTGTGAACTCCAGGTCCACGGTGCATGCTAGTCCAGTAGCTCAAAAAATTTTGGGGATAACTACCCTAATTTCATGATTGCTTGGGTAGGATATATTATGATCTTCACAAGCAGAAGGTTTACTTTTAAGGTACTGAGATGTTCCATGAGGAGAAAAATGACGTTTTCCACATCTCGCCCATTTTGTACAATTGAACTTAATTGGACCAGTATTTAGTGTTTGTGAAACCCATGCCTTACTTATCCAGTTTCAACGAAGTATATCCCTAAAACCACCCTTTTTGACAGTAAACACAGCCCTTTGCACACCCCCATCCTTTCCTTGATTTGTTCTTTGTTCAACTTTGGTTTCTTCTTCATTATGCTCCTCCACTGGCGTCCCTTTGGAGGCATGGGGATTGGGCAGGGAATTGGCCCTCCCCATTTGAGCGCTGTCCGCACATTTTTCCTTTCCCCCATCCAGAGACTTGTGGTCCCCTTGGTTTCAGCATTAAAATTCGCCAAATTTACATGATTGATGATTACTACTGTCCCCCCTGAGAGCGAGTCCCCTAGGTCCGTCCTTCCCCCACAACATACTTTCTGGTGCTTTCACTGTTGAAAAAGATTTATTTGATTAGTTCAATGCATGATAATACATTCACTCTGATCTTACAATATTCTTTGTTTGAAAACGTTGATCTCACAGATGGACACACACCTTATACCTATAGACCTATATTTTGTTAACCTTCAAGGGAAATTGCCCAAGTGGTATTTTATCCTTTGTGTTCACGTGTCACTATCTCGGTTAGGGTGCATCAAATTTGAATGGATAAAAATTCGCTTAGGAACTGGTCTAAACGATAAAATCAAACTATCTCACAAAAATGGCAAACAGTTTCTATTTAAAAATTTTTGTTTGATTGTCGTATATTACAGATATTTAAAGCGATAAATTATGACTTTTTTAAAACACAAGTCTCCTCACAGATATTTACCATCAGGGGCGGGGACAGTGGAGGTTCCCCAGTCCTCGGCAAATTAGAAAAACCTTGGTGTCGTGTTTGATCAACAATGTCTATTACGAACATGTAAAGGTCCTCATTAAGTCTGTTAACTCCACCTTCGCAATAGTTACCGAGCGCCGCTTTAATCACATTTGGAGTTTGTTATCAATCTATCTCTTCGTCCTTTCAACTGATTTTATCTCGCATTGACTAGGCCCATCACTTTTGATGGAATTCATCTTACTTGTCCGAAGTACCCTCCTTTTCGTATATTCCTGGAGGCCAGGATTGCGTCCTGCAGATGACACGAGGCTCCTCACTGTTTCCCCGCACAAAAAGGTCATTGGTTAAGGGCCTTTTCAGCAATGCGGCCCTAGCCTATGGAACTCTACCCTTTTCTCGTCTCTGTTCGCACCCAAGTCCATTGTTACTTTTAAGAAAGCTCTAAAATTTCATCTTTTCCTAAAGTTGATCGTGGGCTTAAATTAGTTTTTTGTTATTAGCCTCACATGATATTTAATTGTTCAGCTGTTTTCTTTTTTTTTTATTCTTGTTTGATGTTAAGAATACTTCTCTCATAGTAATCAATAGGTTTGTAAAGAGTAACCATGTTTTAGGCTAAATAATAATACTCCTCTATTTTGTAAGCGCTTTGACCTAATTTGTGTTTTGAGAATGCGCTATATCAAATGGCCGTTTGGTATTGTATTGTATTATGGTTGTCATTGATATAGGAATATTTGTAACGACAAAACCAATTTTACCGTATTCTTAAAGGAACACCTTACTGAAAAAGTGCTGTTGACCTCCAGGTCCATGGTGCATGCTAGTTTTCGCGGTCCAGTAGCTCGAAAATTTGGGGATAACTAACCTAAATTCATGATTGATTGGGTAGGAGATATGATGATCTTCAAGCAGACTGTTAGCTTTAAGGACTGAGATTTTCCATTGAGGAGAACATGATGTTTTTTCTTTTTTTTTTAATAGTTTGATGATAATTACTTATCTCATGTTCTCTTTTTACAATTACCTTTGTATTTACTATATTTTAGGCTAAATAGGAATTACGCTATTTTGTAAATCGCTTTGACCTTGTTTTGCGAAGGCGCTATATCAAAGCCGTTTTTTATTGTATTGGTATTAAACAGAATGTAGTGAAGACATAAAATGAAAACACATGATATAGGCCATAATAAAGTCAAATGTACTTTGAGCATAACACCAATACACTATACAAAAGTTAATCCATATTGGGGTATTTGATTCTAACGGGATGGACAAACAGGACAAGGCGAATAAACAGAAGGGACACAGACGATGACATTGTTAATCAATTGTTTTTATTGAATACAAATTAGGGGACAAGAGAACATTTTGAACATGAGAGCCAGTCCAGAACGGACGATGAGAAATATTCAGCAGGTAGAGTGAGAACAATCTCCCACAAGCTCCCCCAAGACAGCATCAGAAACCTATTGAACAGCATACGTAGCAGATTCAACTGAATGCTCCCAAGCACATGGTGGACACACACACTATTGACGGTAAAGGACACACCATAATTTTCCTTTATGCTTTGAAACTCTACCTTGCGAATTCCGTCCATTACAATCTGATAACAGCAATTGGTTTCCACGTCTGCGCATTTCAATTTGTGTCAGTTTTGCAACGCTTAGTCAAGACATGTTTTGGGTATTGAAGTTAATCCCTGTGCAATTTTGTTCATTTTGATGGGCAGGATTTTAAGATATGACTTGGTGAATTTTTGTTTTTGGGTGTTGTGTGTTCAGTTTTATATCTTTTAGCCAGTTTGACACTATAGATTATAGATACTAAGTTTTTGGAGGATTTTTATCATTATGAGACAGCACAGAGAGTCCGCTGATGTGTAACAGCAAAGAGAGTGAAGGATATAACGGGAAGAGTGGGCTGCGACCTGCTACCCTATACCTACCTATTTGCTGTGCCTTGCAAAGACCACCTGGTGACCATCTGGTAGCTACCCTACCCACAAACTACGCCGTGTTTATCTGCAGACAGTCCAAAGTATCCCACATGTATCCATTGAGTTCCACTAGGTTTAATTGTAGTCAACTGCTACCCTACTAATTTTCCATGTAAGACATACGAACCACCCTTTACCATCGTTAGCTACCCTACCCCACTACCCGTATTTCTGCACATGTTCCCAAGTATCCAGACTTTGTATCCAACGATCTTCCACTAGGTTTCTGGTAGTCACCTTCTACCTAACTATCGTGCATGTCTACTCTCTGGGACCACCCAGTAAACCACAGGTAGCTACCTGCTAACCTTCCAATTTTTTGCTAAGTGAGAAGATTCAAGAGTAACCAGGCTTTCAAATTGTTTTACCTTTTACTTTCCAATTTGACATGCCTCTTTCTTGCTTCTTGGGAAGGCCTTTGGTGTTGTTGCAGGACACTGAAATGACTCTTCAGACTGTTGATGTGGTAAAGTGCAGTACATGATAATGACACAATCAAAGAGCGGTAAATGAAAGGTATTGAAGACTGATAGAAAGAAGTTTAATAAAAGATAATGTAACATGGTCCACTAACTAAAATTGTGAATTTTATTAATAACTTTGAATTCTGCTTTCATCCTAAGGAGATAGCAAATCTGAATGAAGGTAACTGCACAGCAACAATTGCATAGTGGCAATGCATGGTGTATTCAGTCTTACACCTGACAACAAATTAATACTTTCTAAATGGGCAGGTTTCTGCAGTTTAATTTCAAACATTGCTACATGAATTCATATTGATTTAAATTGTTTTTTAATGGCTAACTATTGTTTTTAACTAGTTTCATGTCTGGTTATTATTTCATTTTCGACATACTCAAATCAGCAAAAATCCCGTAAATAAAGGCCGGCCAGTCAGTTTCCACGAGATCCAGATCATTATTAGAAAGAACCCATTACCTTTCGCAGTTAGATCTGTTGTGCTTGAATTGCTGATGTGCAAAACTTGATGTCTTTGTCCACTTTAGATATGTCTTCTGATAATTCTGAGTTAACCGCGCCTGCTCCTGAATACCAGCTTCAAGAGCTGAAAAAAAAAAAGAAATGAAAGGTATTCACATCTCCTGATTCGGAAAAATGGTTGGCCTAATCTACCCGCACATTTGATTTCTGGCCTTCAATTATGGGTATGGGACCACAACAGTTTTTGTAATACTTAAATCAATACAGTTATGGAATAATCTCTGCACACATAGCATAATTAGCGGCACTGTGAGATGATTCTTTGTTTTATGGTCCTATACCACTTTTGGTTAAGTAAGCCAATATGACAAATTTTGGTTTTATTTTGCCTATCTCATATTTCTTAGAAATCTCAAATGCAGTTCTACAGCACCAGACACACAACGTATATTAAATTGGCCATGTTCATATTTGCTTTATTCTTCACGCATGATTTGATTACTTTATTGCTGGAACACGATACTTGAGTATACCCTT
This sequence comes from Ophioderma brevispina, assembly GCA_023653785.1. Taxonomy (NCBI): domain Eukaryota; kingdom Metazoa; phylum Echinodermata; class Ophiuroidea; order Amphilepidida; family Ophiodermatidae; genus Ophioderma; species Ophioderma brevispina. The sequence continues at coordinate 53,856 of JAMKCH010044207.1, read as the reverse complement.
CGTTGGCTTCTTGCAATCTGTTTAATGTTACTTTCAACACTTCAGTTTTTACATTTGAAGTTTTTAGTTAGCTGGATGCATTGACTAGTCGGTGCCTTTTACCACCTCAACACATAATTGTAGGCCTAATACAACACCAAAACGGATACAGATTTTTTTTAACAATCATATCTTCACCAGCATATGGCTGCTTTTCCTTTCAATCAGACGCTCTCTCACATTTGTTGCAACATCTTGAAAAGAAATTTATAAAACAGCGTATAACTATAATGCTTAAAAACGCATTATCACACTAAGGGGCAAAGAACTAGGAATTGGGGTCAGGTGTGGGGTGTCATGCCACTATGCATTTTAATAATCACTGATGCAATGAGATGATATGGCGACTGATAATTAAACTTTTCCCATGAGCAGGGTGCACTTGCATTTCCAGTTGATGTGATGTTATAAGCTCATTTTTTTAAGTTTTAAGCCAAAGTCCCATATGTTTTATAAATTATCATATTCGGTCACACCCACACACAAAGAGTTACTTCTTTCACTTTGAATTCTCATTAATGTTTTCAACGTATTTGTTTTTGGAGGAAATGCAACGCCACCTGCTATTTCCCATCCCTCTTCTAAGGGTAACCCAGAATTAACCAATACACATCATATTAAAGAGATAAGGACAACTTAACTGGTATTTGTTATCTCCCTCCGCCCTACAACAACTATTTATGGTTTCTGGGACTCGTCAAGCTTTTATTTGGTGCTATTCTTAATCTTTCCCTGGCGATGGCAGCGCACTTATGTTAAACAAAAAAAAACATATGCGCTTAGCCGATTTGTAACCAGCTACCCTCCGTATTACCAGCACAGGCACTCATTGCCCAATGAGCTATCAAGCCAGGGTTTGGTAGAGGAGCAATAGATATTAGGTGTTAGGGTTAGGTACCGAAACGATGTCCTTCTTCTTTCCTAGCTTTTGAACCCAAAAGAAATGAATGCCACCTTGATTTTCAATAAGGCTAAAACATAGTTTCAAAGGCAACAAGATTTACAAAACGATACCCATACCTTTCTCTGAACCAGACTTTTCCCACTTCCTGTAAAATCTGTGATTCCTGGGGAAGAGGCATTGGTGATCATGCCTTGGACCTTTACACAATTATTAGGAACCATTTTTTTATCAGACTAGTCTGTATATGGAATTGTTCTATTTTGAAAATCCAAAATGTTGCCGACACGAAGACAGTAAGGTGCCGTATTGGGGTAGGTACTGCCTTTGCATGTGAGAAAAATTTGGACTTCTGTCAACGGTTTTGGATATAGGAAGCATGATTTGGGGAGCGAGAAATTGATAATGTTATGTGTTTTAAGTCTTCTCCAGGGCCGAAAGCGGTATTTGTGTTTTTTTTGTGAAGGCACATGTGGAATTGTGAATGATTGTGGTGAGCAAGTGTTGCAAGAAAAAATGGGGGGGGGAAAAAAAAAAAAGGTTACATTAGAGACCTGCCAATGTGGAATATTCCATGTTCCTAAATGGGGGGTACTATAGTTGAGAAAACATTAATTAGTGTGCTCGGAGAGAGAGCGGGGTGACTAAAATATAACCTATTGGGAATTAAGGCATTTGGGGATTGATTTATAACCCAAGAAAATCTTTTAGATGTATTCTGAAGAAGACTAAAGTTGTTGTTTTTTTAATTGGACCCGAAGTTTAGCTTTTTGTTTTGCAAGATGTTTAAACTTGCATTGTGGACTAAAGAAAATTTGTTGAAGATCCCTGAAACAATCCAATACCCCATAATACATTGTATCAAAATTATCCAAACGAATGCTGGTAAAATAAGTGGTACATCACAATTGGTTACATTCAGTCTGAGTCTCATCTATTGTGTTTGGATAGGGGTGGAAATACGGTTAAGTATTCTAATCTCATAAAGCTACACCTAATTTGTGGGCATCTTTATGCTTGCAGAACATCAGTCATGAATCCAATATACCATAAGACATCATGTCAATTATCCCGTAACCAATGCCTATATCAGAATAACAGATGTGATCATCAAGTCACATATTTGTTATAGGATAATATGGTACTACATCCATTAATAATCGTTTTGTCCTTGGCCACTTACGTGCTCTGCTCCATGGTGCTTTCCCTGCTATGGGGCCTAGATATTTATTGTCATATTGACATTTTTATTTCTTTTTCTTCCTAACTAATACATAAAATTTAAATATTTTGCTTAATGAGTCTGTGGATGAGTTTGTTATAATCCGAAAAAATGTTTAAATGCTAAAAATCAGTCCAATTTGATATCTTAAACATACAAATGGTTTGTCAAGATAGTTTTTTTTTTTTAGGGTATTTGGAGACTATGTACAGGTAGATGGGAAATGTGGGCTGTAAAGAAATCAAGAAAGTGAAGTAATGAGAGTAGAGGAGTGAGGGGTGAGCAGGTCACTCAACTTTTTTTGGTACGGATTTGTGTGGCTGACTTCCACTAAGAGCTTGGGAACTGATTTGTCTTTTACTAGGGCCCTTAGAAATTAGAAAAAAAATGGAGAACTTGGGGGCTTTTGGAATTCTAAAAGTTGCTCAATATCACGAGGAAAAAGGGAGAGTGTGAGAGGCCGAGAGACCAGGGGTCACTCTGGGTATGGATGTGTGTTCCCCGACTTTTGAACTTAGGACTTGGGAACTGATTTTTGTCTTTTAAGGTGGCTGGTAATTCATGACTTAGTCAAATGGCCAGTTTTTTAGTTTTTTTCAGTTTAATGTCATTAACATGTTTCTTTCCATATATTTTAACAAAAACAGAATCTATATATATTTTATTTTTTTCCTCTATTTTGTCATTTTACTTTTACTATTTTACGCATTTTTGACCAACAACAATCACATGGGCTGAACTGCAAAAGGGCGGTAATTTTCGCGTATTACGCAATACTCGTCTGTGCTATTCGGCGCAGCGGGATTTATTGAGCGCATCAGAAACGCCTTGATGCGTCGATTCGATATGACGCATACTCATGGTAACTTGTTGCAATTGTAAAAGGGTTTGCCCACGTGAGATCTTTTGCAAACAAATGGATTTTATTTCAACATTTGAGCCGCATAAATTGGTTGAATTTTATCATAAGTATGCAGATGAAGTATTTGACCTGGTGCAGAAACAGTGTTAAGAATAAGAGATGAACTTGTGTTTTGGTAATAAGCTATCTTTTGTCGCGAAACGGGACAATATTTGGACAAAATGCAATTTTCTCTGTTTTCACTCTTCGGCTATATTCGTGATTTTCGGTGCCCAGTTACTCGAAATCCATATCAGCAACGGTAGAAAAGAAATGCATCGTATAGACAATTCAAATCTACAAGACTAGGTCGGTATTTTTTAGTTGTTCATTTTTTGGTTTAAAAATCGTGATTTATGCATACTTTTGAACAATCTTGCGTTGTTCCAAATGTGAAACATGCGGATTTTGGGCCTTTTTTGGCAAATCATTTGATAATAGTGCATAATTTGAAAAAAAGGGAAATACCGAACCTAGAACTATGAATCTGTAATACAAATACGACAAGGCACATCTTTTATACATTCTATATTTTTTTATAGGTAACAAAAACTGAGTGGAAATCACCATTTTTTATGATTTCTCAAACATATGTATTTTGGAAAAATATCATATTTGGATTCTTGAGCTCATTTCCTTATCATCATTTCCTTTTGTAATGTTTGAACAACAATTAAGAAGATACTGCAAAAACATTCCCTTTGAATTCCTGACGTAACAGCCACCTTAATTAGGGCCTTATAAATGTATTTTGGGAGGAATATGCAGGCTTTAGAATCAATTCGCCTCAAATTAAGCTTCTGAGGCAAACATTTCCCAAAGGGACCCTCAAGAACTAACTTATTCTTACGGGAAGTATTATTAACTCAGTGCCTTGGAGTGCTGAAGGCATGACTGGGGTGTTCGGGAAGGAGAACCCTGGGTGTGGTTGGAAGGAAAACATGGGATAGTTGGTGATGGACCTGGGGTAATTGGGAAGACGAATCCTGGGTTAGTTCAGAAAAGATCATGTGGTCTGGAACGGAGACCATTAGTTTGGGGATTGGCCATATTTGGGTTTAGTTGGGAAGGGCACCTGTGTTAGATGAGAATTTTAGTGACTTGAGAGGATGCTCTGTGTCAGCTGGGAAGGGGCTCTAGACAGAGGAAAGGGATCTTGTGTAGATTGAGAAGGGACAATTGTGCCAGTTAGGACCTACATTCTGGGAGTTCCATAAATTGGACTTAGTTGCAAAGGGGATCCTGGGTGTATTTAAAACAGGGCCCTAGTAGGGGTACAAAGTTTTACTAACACACAGGTCCGGTTTGATAATGTTCAGTACGGAACCTAACCCCCCCGTCACGAGTCGCGAAAGCCGAGAACCCGAAATTCTAGTAAGAAACTTGTGCAGCAAAAGCAAGTGCAACTTCCATGAAGAACACACACTGTTTAATTTGTTTGTTTAAATTGTCTTTTTTTCCATGAACCAAACAACTGGATGTTTTTCTACTTACACAAAGATCTGCAAGGAGAAGGTCTAATTCTCCGCAACCACCATCATGGACACATCAAGCTGGGTGATGTAATAAAGTTGCCAGCTCTGAAAAAAAATTGAAGAAGCAAAACAAAATTGAAAATGGCATGAATGGGTAAGCTTTCGGTCATTGAAAATTAAAGATGTGGAGAGGTGAACACCCCCCCCCCCCCATTCCAAAAAGCCAAAAAAACTAAAATCTCTCACAAGGAACAAATTTTGGAGCGGAGCAAGCCAAAAATTAGGGGTTTATGCTATTTTGTCAAAAAAAAGTTAAAATTTGGTAAAAAGGGTCCACTTTCAAATTCCCGTCGCCCACCCCCTTTGGAAGAGGTCGAATTTTGGGAAAAGGTTCCTCCCTAAAAAATCTGGTTACGGGCCGCTGGCCTGAAACCTTTTTATAGTACGGCCTAAGGGCTTATCTAGACCTAATAAATTGAATGCACCCAGATTGATAGTAATGCTTTCCATCAATAATATTAGGGCCTACATAGTACAAGTACCATCTAAGATAAAGCTGTTATTCTTTGGTACAAAACTTGTGTAATACAGGGTGACCCAAAAAAGATTAATTATTCTAAATTTAATTTTTAATTGCAATATAAATCAAATAAAAACAAATTTGCTTTCACTTTTAAGACTTGTAGAAAATTCAGGGTAAAATAACTATATCCTTCTTCCCCAGCTTCGAAGTATAGATAGCGACGCGAGCATATATCATTGACTTTCAGCGTGAAAGCGTAGGTAAAGCACACGTCACTGTACTGAAAGGCGCACTGGATGCACGTACGCTTCGCCATTTCATACTTCAGACGAGACAAGTATATATTGCTTGTCTACTCTAAATATGAAATCACTCAATGACACATATGGACACTCCCCTCAAATCTCTCCTTGGACCTTTAAATTGGAATTACATCTTTAAAGTGACGGAGGAGATTTTGTAGGATACAAATTTCTCTTAATTTTCCACTGGTATGACCACCTACCTCGACGGTTCGAAGGTGATGTGCAAGAAGTACAAAAGAAACCGCAAACCTTGTTTTGAACTTGCCTGCTATTGCAATCGTCCCCCCATAGAAAACCATCTTTTGACTTTCTGTCGTGGCACGAAATAAGTACTTAATCATCATCTTATTACATAAAGACAGCACATTCGACTTATTCACGTCAGTTGTGATCTAATACCTTGAAGCTTCCAAATATGCAAAAAAACGGGGTTCGACAAAAATTTGGGGGGCTTTCTTTCTCTTTTCTGGAATCCTCCTCATGTCTCTTTCAATTTGGTGACTAATTTGAATGCAATCAATAAAAATACAATAAAAAAAGATATGTGCAGTATCAGGAAGATTGGAGCAGTAGATCATGGGTTGCTTTGTTCAGCAGGCCTGCTTTTAAAGAGACGAGAGATTTCAAAAAAAAGCGAACCCTGGTTTTTTGCATATGAATGGCTTACCAATGTAATTAGATCTATCAACCTGAAGTAAAAGCCGAATACGCCGTCTTCTTATGCAATAAGATTATGATTTAAATCATTGCTTTGTTTCAAGACAGAAATGATAAATCATGGTTTGCTTTAGAGGACATTTATGATAGCGGTCAGTTCAAAACAGGTTTTGCGGTTTTCTTTTGACTGTTGGTCCATAAACTTTTCTCAACGTTCTCGGTAGGTGGTCTCGACCCGATCCCATGCAATTTGAGAGAACTTTGCATCTCAAAAAATCTCCTCCTGTACTTTAAATTGGTACACAGATTTTGAACTACAGATTTTATATAAGTACTGTCCTTTTCTCTGTGTCCAAACTACGCCGTTTCCCCCTCCCTCCAAACAGACCATGACAAGCAACAGCCAAGGAAATACATAGATCTATGCATTTCATGCAGCCACCTAGCTCGCACCTGTAGCACATATTTTAGAAAGGAATGGTGATGGTAATTATATTATGGCATTTGCAGACAGGGTCCTGGTTGTGGATTGTTTGTAAGGTTAATCAATGTCCTATCGACCCTACATGCGTCTAAAAAAAATGGTACCTGGTACAATCAGACAAAAAATTGGTTAAATTATGAAATTTCAAATAAAAGTCATTCTTACTTTAACATATGTTAAAGAACAAGACCAGGCTTTCCAATGGTGTTTTGATTCATCCTCATTCTCATTTGCTTTTGTCAATCCGAGATCTAATCAATTTAGTGCATATACCAAATCGATTTTGTGCCACTTTTATTCATTGGCAGAGTTTTTCCGGCCAGCTAATGCCATGCTGTCTAAAGCTCACAAAAAGAATTGCAACTTGACAAAGAAACAAAACACAGATTAAATTTAGTAACAAAGGAAGTCTACGTTAATCGACACAAGTTTTAATAGTCACATATCAGTCATATAAAAACTTCTTTTCGAGAAATCACAAACAATACACATATTTATGCACGGTCAATTAAATGGAGCTTTTGAATTTATTACAGATTGGTATATCGTTTAAAATCATGCCAGAAGGAATGAATTGCAACCGAAAATAATCACTCCAAATCCAAGAAATGGTTTAAAATATGTCACTATCTTTGGTGCATTTCTTATTGTTGAAGTCATAAAAATTGAATTGGAAGCAAAGTATCAAAGTGGTGGTATGAATTTGCGTTTCATGATAATTCAAGACCAAAAGAAACGCTCTCCCCAGATTGCTGTACGCGCTACGCCGTTGTACGCTCATGTTCTCATTCTGACAAACAACAGTAATGTGGAATGTTATTCCTTATATTAAAGCCAGAACTTACTAAACATAACTTCCACCATTATGTACTGTTTTCCGTATCGTTTAGCGTTTTATTTATGAAGTTAATAATCCTTTTTTTAAAAAGAGATTTCATATCTGTGTTCAAGTGTGAATCACTTATGTTTTAAACTAATTCGTTTCACGTTTCACTCAAACCAGCAAGTGACACAACTTCGTTTTGTTTCCGCAGTAAACTGGGTTATCCTCAATTTAAATAACCAATTGAGATGAAACAAAATCCTGGACAAGCCTGTTCTTTTCTCTTGAATGTGATACAAAACCACGTCTTATGGGTAGATATAATCTTGAAAAAATCGGTTTTTGATTGTACCATTTTATAGACAGGGGCTGTATAGGCCTACTACTATGTTCATATATTTCACATTATATTTAGGCCTATGTTCTGAATCCTGTCAACAAAACATGACGGTATAAGTTAACACTAAGGAAACTACTAAGCTAAGGCTAACGCCTCAATTTACACGGTTTAGCATGGTTTAGCTAAGCCTAGTTTAGCTAGGCAAGACTCACGCCTGGCCTGATCCAAGACACCGACAGAAATTTTTCATAAATCTAGGTACTGCAATCAATGCTTTCCATTGCCATTGCATGCATGGCATGGCCGGCAATTCACAACATGACATAAATTTAACTAGCTTTTTTTAAAGGGGCCCTTTTTGTCCCGATTTAACAATTTAATTTTTTATTTTTTTTATTTTTTGCTTTTAATAATTTTTTTCAATTTTCCGGTCAGCATGGTCAACATCCCGATGAAGCAAAATGCATTGCATGAATACATAATTAAATACCCAGTACTCATATGGCATGATAGGCCTACCCAGTGCTGAGCATCGTCATTTGAATTGATGTCTAAATGCACCAAACGTCATTGAATCATTTGCATTTTTGACATAAATTTATTATAAAACCTTTATGATGTCTTTTGTCGATGACATTCCAATGGCGATTCCCGGTGGGACATGTCATAAAACCCATGACTCGGTCTTTAGTCCCTAGGCCTGGCCTGCTTAGTAGCCTAGCATGTCGGTGCTTAAAGGTGCAACGAGAGATTCAAATAACAGGTGTCCATAAAAAATAGGAAATTCTGATTTTTGCACTGGTGTAAATTCTCTGTCAAAAATACCCCCCGAAAGGATTAAGGCTAGACTGGTTCTTTGGACGAAAATTGGTGAAATTTTTTCCCCCCTTTTGGGGGAAATTTCCTATAGGAGCAAATACGAAATTCAGCCTATTTTTTCTATTGAAAATATACGCATATACAAATCACTTTTGTTTTCAATTTTAGTTTAAAAATATTTTTGTAGCCAATAAAGGGAAGGGATCTATTGAGTGTCTAATCTATATGAAACACTACATATCACGAAAATATGATGACTTGAAATCTTCGGTTCACCTTTATTTTAAGCCAGCTACTCGGCAGGCCAATGTGAAGATATAGTCCCTGTCCCACAGTCCTTTTTTCCTGAAATAGCCGGTTAACAACTTCTACTAGTACTACTGGCATGAAAACCTATGGCAATAGCTGGAGTGTGGAATTTTCTTTCGTTTTTAATCAATGTTTGATCTGATCTAAAGATTTTTTTTTGCTATCATATAGCATGATAATTAGAGAAACTTATAGCTTGCAGGATATGCATCGTTGATTGTTGATGATAGTACTTAAGTCAAAAACGCATTTCAAGTGCGTATTGCCTGCAAAGGCTAAGCAGAAGCATGTGTGTATATGCATCATATGTGTGTGTAGAGAGAGCTCTGACGGTGGTGGAGTGCGTAATCATGGGTACGCAAATGAGTTGTGTATTCACATGTATTCAATAAGGCATAAAAGCCAGTCCCTCGTATAACATCAGCCAAGTGGACACTTCACTGTTGAAAAGTCAAAAGTGTGTTACCATGATCCACCGTGGTGCTGTTGCTTACCATTTATACTCTTAGGCTGGTATTCGCAAAGGAGCTAAAAAACTTTAGACCCGGTTTAAACCAGGGTTAGTCCAGGGTTAGTGAAAACTCTTTTGGTGGATGGAAGGAATTGCGGTTTGGCTATGGTGGGGTTTGTCTAGTGTTCCCACGGTTTAAGGAGTGTTGGCCAGAATTAGGGGTCATCGGGTCTGGTGTAATTAACTTTTCACTTCTTAGTGAATCGTGACATCGACGGGTGACTATTTTGCCGTGCGTAAATATTATTCGCATTGTTTTTTTAACTTTAAATGTTTTAATCTGGCAGCTTGGGGTGTTGGGGTTTTTTGATCCCCTTGGCTGAAAAGCAGAGGGGATATTGCGAGGGCACTCATGTCTGTATGTTGTGTGTTCAGTTTAGGTTCGCTTTTCTACCAAGGTTAGGTTCGTTTTTGGTCTGCTTCGAAAAGTTGAAGTCCTATTGAAACCATTCAGGCTGGAGTGTAAGATGGCAAATGGTTCCTTCATATATTGCTGATGTCAAAGGTCATGGACCAAGGTCAAAGGTCATTGAGGTACATGTTCCCACACTGCATCTTGCCATGGTGATGATCAAGTTTACTTGCAGTATTTTTGACAAAGAATTTTTGCCAGTATATTTCAGCAACGCTGTTTTCAATTATCTCAAATTCCTGTATAAATAGGCAGCTGCTTTTAAATCTAAACAGAAAACAAATAGATGTGCAATATTTATGTGGTTAATTTTTAAGTAAATGTTCTTAAAGGTAGGAAATTCAAGAAGGAATTCGATTTGTGTAGGATTAAATTGGCAGAATTGCAAAAGCAAATAGCCCTCTTAAACAACTGCTATCCTTCATCTGTCAATGCTTTCCGGTTCAGCTGTATTGTTAGAATAAATAAACCCCACCTACCAAAGGGCCATCCTGTCAAAGCAAGCCTGCTGGGCGGTTCCCGGTAACTTATTTAGAATGGGAATGACATTATTTTCACTGATTATCAATAATAAAACGATTGAGTCGGCCAGGACACTGTTTTGCACCCATCGAGGAACAGAGTTTCCAAATTAATTAAATCTTGAACTGTGCATTTTTCTGTGTTAAAACGTCACACTCATCATAGCAACTACGAACATAACACAGCCCATGCTATTTTGGATGCCTTATTGATATTGCAAAATATTTTTGTGGCTGATCTGTTGTCGATGAACTTTCTGACCCACACCACATTCCTGATGATGTTCTTGGATGTTTAGGCTATTAAATAATTGGGGGTCACCGATGACAAAATTCAACATAAATTGCATTTTTTCTATTCTGCAAGGTTTTACTTAGTAATGGTCTCGGCGGTACATTAACCAGTCCACCAAAGGCTTGTTGAATCAAAACAAAATGGCTGCGGAACTCGTTTACGTATTATCTCGTATTTAAACAGTAGTTAGCACTAAGAGAAGCCTGGGGAGACGTGACATAGCAGTACATTCTTCAAGGCATAAACCCGCTCTGAATAGACAAATGGTAAATATGCAATATTGTGAGAGAGTCCTTACATTCAATTTGCTCTTGCATGGTTTTGGCCATTTGTGGGGAGACCCTCCAATTGGCAGTAATATAAATGGTCTACCCAATAGTTTGAATCAGGCTTGAGTCTCTTAAATCATAACATTTAAAAGTAACAACTGATTGAAATCATCAAATATGTCTAAATCAAATCACAATCTTGTAAAAAAAGAGGGAAACAAAAGGACAAAGAAAAAAATAAATGAACCTACATGGTATACATTTAAGCAAGTATCTATTCTTCAGAAGCCCTTGCATGACTAGAAAAGCAGTTTCATTGTTGTGATAAGTAAAATCTGATGTATGAAGGTATCAGTGGTTGGTTAAGGTCCCATGGTGCCAATTAATTCTGCCTGGAAATTGTGCAATTAACTCTTGTTATACCAAATTAGGCAATAAGAATTCTAGAATTTAATTTCTCCCTCTCAAAATTATTGAAAATTAAAAACCTGATTTAAAGGTGCGTGTTCCGATCGTCTTTGGGACCCCCCCCCCCCCCCGATTTTCCCGGAAGTAGTATCGATTTTGATATCATATGAAAGGCCGTATTTTTCTCATTGTCGTCCTGAAATTTGAGCCCTCAAATCCATGTCATTCCCAAGATACAAACAAAAAACTGACAAATTAGTGGTTAACCACCAATATCAGCACAGTATTGAATAGGACTTTGCAGTGTGCATTATTGCTTCTACCATCAAAACCGCAAGTTTGTTTCCCACGGTACTTGATGGGGTGTATGTGCAAGTGTCAGGTAGCGAACACAATAGATAAATTGGAACAAGCACCTTTAAATCAGCAAAAAAAAAAACCAGTTCTCAATTGATTTAAATTGCAATTTTGATATCAGAAGAAGGTTCAAATTTTTCTCATTACACCAGTGAAATTTAAGCCCCAGGAAACCTTAACTCTTGATGTTATGAACCTCTTCAAATGGGTATACCACATTTTTATTACGCACACTGTCCTATGGGCTAATTTAATACACATTTTCACTTCTGCTATCCAAAAGACTGGACCGATTTAACTAATTATCATGTTTTGGGGAGTCCCAAGTGTGTGAAAATATTGGATCCAAAACATGATAATGATAAAATTGGATGATTTACCCCCAATATTAATTGGTCTCGCTGTGAGTTTTAAAATATTGGGCTAGACTGCATCTCGCCCAATATTTTTGCAACTAATAGCTCGACCAATTAATTTGGGCTTAATCGATCCAATTTTATATCAAAATTTGGAGTGAGATGTTTTCGGTGATAAGCTTCCATTTGAGGGAGAAAAATCGAAAAATCGGGTCACCCACCTTTAAAAAGTCTACACCAATACTCATTCATCATCATAAATTTTAGATGTGGCTTTATAACATCATATTCACTTTTGTTCTTTGCATGGTTTGTTATCTTTCCAAATACATGTACTAAAGCCTGTTTTTTGATGAATTTTATCATATTCTGGTTAAGAAAACACTGATAGTGATTTTAAGTGTAAGGCCAAGAAAAAAACAAGTTTATCTCAGAAGACTACATGCATTTTGATATAAAATTGGATGATTAAGCCCAAATTTATTGGTCGAGCTATGAGTTTCAAAAAATATTGGGCGAGACGCAGTCGAGCCCAATATTTTAAAACTCATAGCGAGATCAATTAATATTGGGCGTAAATCGTCCAATTTTATCATTATCATGTTTTGGATTCGATATTTTCACACACTTGGACTCCTCAAAACATGATAATGTTTAAAATTGGTCTTTTAGCGCATCCGTTTTTTTTAGGTTTTTCCTCACTTGAATTTTTTTTTAAAACATTTTCAGAAAACAGTAATTGATGAAAAGTCAATGAAAAAAAAAGTGGGTCAAAAATGCAAATAAAAAAAATTTGAAACTGATTGTTTTAAGTTTCTTTTATATTTTTCTAAAAAAAAAAAAAAAGCACATTTTGCATCTTCTGAGACAACTTTTTTTTGTTGCCTAATACACACTACATTGTAATAGTCTTGTTGAGAACATTCTTCATAACTTGAAATCTATTTCCCTGTTCTCCATCACTTTTAAGTCTGTTGCCATGGCTACAGTTGGATGATAATAACCTGTTCATCAGCCAAGGAGAGGTGATTAAGTGTTACCAGGTGTTGTCTACCAATGGAGACTTGGCTAAGAGGGCTAAGGTGAATTTATTTGGTCATCAGGAAGACGTGTGTCGCTTTGTGATTCGTGGAGATCAGTTGGTCGCTGGTGGGAGGTGAGTAGTTAAAGAGACATGAGGAGATTTCCAGAAAGAAGCGCCCCCAATTTTTCTCGAACCTAGGTTTTTTACATATTTAGAATGCTTATCAATGTATTAGATCACACCTGAAGTGAATAAGCCGAATACGCCATCTTTATGTAATAAGATGATGATTTAGTAAGTCACAGCATGGTTTTCTATGGGGAACGATTACGATAGCAGGAAAGTTCTAAACAAGGTTTGCGGTTTTCTTTTGCACCTGTTTGTCCAATAAACCTTACAAACGTTCTCGGTAGGTGGTCTACAACCGATTCAGTGAAATTTGAGAGAAATTCATATCCTAAATAAATCTCCTTTCACTTTAATGCTAAATGTATTGATGTTGAAAATGGTGAACTTTAGCTAATCCCTCTAAGTATATAGGCTTTACAATATGTTTGCAGCTTGTGGTAGGGACTTTATGCCATATTTAGCTCGATTTTTCTATAAAAGCAGGAATGCTTTTTGTACCGTACATTTTCCCAGCCTCAAGTAAGTGTGTTATTGGCTTTGATGTAGCTTTAAATTTGTACATGTAGTCATGCTACCCAACTTTGAGTGGCGGGGGGCTCGTAGCATGAAAAATTATATATAACGCTCATACCATCTTTATTGGTTTATTGGGACTATTGGTAGTCATTGTACAGGGATGAACTGTGACTGGCAACTCATCACCGATGTCTGCGTTAGATCTTTGGAAGATCAACGTGAGGCCTGATGAATTGATCATAAATAAGTTTCCTTTCTTGTTACTCCATCGGCTATACAGACTGGCTTTTTGAGGGCGGAAACCCAGGGTGGAAGGACCACTAATAGCCGAAAATAGGCTAATTGTCCCCGCCGAACGAGTTCGAACGGGGACTATTAAAATGAGCAGCGTCCGTCGTCCGTCCGTTGTCCGTTCGTCCGTCCGCCGTTCGTCCGTCCGTCGGTTCGTCCGTCAGTCCGTTCGTCCGTCCGTCGGTGAGAAAAATGTAACCCATGTTGTGTACGAATTTATTGGGTTCGCAAAGGGCGACAATGATGTATGTAAACTTGGTGGAAAGAGCGGGTGGGTGAGTCTTGACCTGATAGATTTTGAGCGTTAACTATGCTGAATAAGTATCTAATTTGCATAATTTATAAAAAATGTTCCTGCAGGCCTGTTACAAGTGTTCTGGAGTTCCGTAAGGCATATAATGTTACTTGGTGGAAGGTAGTGGGTTGAAGAGTTTTCGACCGGATTTACAGTTGGGGCGTTTTTTGGGCGCATGGAGTATGCAATTAGCTAATTAACCCTAACCAGGGGATCCGGTCTGTTTTTTTGCCGGCCGACGGCCCAAATGCAACGAAAGGCAATCTATTTTTATTTTTAACGCCCAGATGCAACGAGGAGCCAAAAGTTTGCGTTTCATGCATCTCGGCCGTTTTCCCGGACAGGAATAAGTAGCGTTAAAGTCAATAAAGGCCCAGATGCACGAAAAAAAAACATCGAGCCATTTCCCGGAAGGACGGCCCAAATGCAACGAAAAACATCGCGTCATTTTCCCGGAAGAGAAGACGGCCCCAGATGCAACGAAAAAAACATCGCGCCATTTACCGGGACAAAGGAGGCCCAGATGCACCGACGAAAACATAGCGTGAAAATGCAATAAAAAACAGGGTAAAAGTCAATAAATATAAATAAAAATAATGGATTGCGTACTGCACACTGATCTGCATGACATTTGTAGCTTATAAGTTAGCAGTAGGAGTGACGCTATTACGATACATCATCGTCGTGCGTGGCGCTATTATGCGACGTCAGCTACGTTTACGTCATGAATAAGTTTATGCATAATTAACCCCAATAGCTTATCGAAAAATGCCGTGGCGCTATCACCATCGAAATCGAAATTGTCTATGGGCATTGTACAGTGCCACCCGCCTGATGAAAAGCATTGCGCCACTTTCGAGCTTCTGCGGGCAAACGGTCCGAAATGCAGGGAAAAGCATCGCATCATTTCCAGTCAATAACGGCCCAGATGCAACGAAAAACATCGCGTCATTTTCCCGGAAGACAGGCCAGATGCAATGGAGCAATGAGAGGCATTTGCGCGACCAAAAATGTGTTGCGGGCCCAGATGCAACGAAAGCATTTTCCGACCAGTACCATGTTTTCGGTGCCTCTCATTTCCTCTCGGCCGCGGAGGGTACAATGCAAAAATCAGCGTAATGCTATATTTTTGAACACTCTAACATGGATACTCAAAATTCCTGCGCTGCATGAAAGCGTATCATGGGGCACATCTTATTGCAATTTGAAAGTAAGTAATATATGCGGCGCGGTCCTAGGCATGCAAATGAGCTATATTAAATATGCGTAATTGCTGTATCTCTGAAACGTACGTCGGATAGGCAAAATTCCTGCGCTACATGAACTACTATGCCATAGGGAGGGGGGGGGGGAGTGGTGGGGAGGCGGAGGGATGAGCGGGGGTGGGGGTGGGGTGGGTGTTGAGAGTGTTGGGGAGGGGGTAGTGGAGTTGGGGAGTTGTGGGGTGTTGGGGAGTTGTCGAGGGTGTTGGGGAGGGGGGTGGGGGTTGCAGGGGGTTGAGGGGGGGTGTTGGGGAGGGGTGGGGTTTTGCAGGGGGTGTTGGGGAGGAGATGGGGTTGTGTGGCTGGGTTTGTGGGGAGGGGGGGGGTGGGGTGTTGTAGTGGCATGTATCGCAGGTTAGTGATCGCGACATTTCGGCGGGGACATATTTAGCTCGCGTAAATACAGGTCGCCTTGTTTGCATGGTTTGGCTTGAACCCCGGGGTGTGCGCCCCGCAAGCACCCCCAAGTACGCCAATGTCTCGGCAGTCAGGGAATAGAAAGTCAAGTGGCTCGCTCAAATTGACATCTTCCATAAAAAAGACGAAACAGACCAACATTTACAATTCACCTCTCACCACCCGTTATATCATAAATTGAGTGGTTTAGGAACTCAAACAGAAGGAAGGACTGAACCTCAATTGCAGCTCTTGCAAACCTGCAGATTCCAGCTGAACGATGAAAAAAAAAGTCAAAAGTAACAAAGCTGCGAAAAGTCAAAAATGCATTATATACAGAAAGAGTGATAAGGAAAAATCCAGGCTCTGTTGTTATTCCATATGGCAGGGCGTCTTTGAACAGTATCTAGAGTGTTTAAAACCATGGCATTTCTACCGCAACGAAACTGAACAGGCACTATACGCACAGTCTTTTAGTCCATCACGAAGTCGAACTTGTGCCTGTTCAAAAAGGCAGAGGGGCAATATAAATGAATGATCACAAGGAATCTAATTTGACAGTTTCAGGACATTCCCAAGAACTGTTCAATGAATTACAGTGTATGGATGCAGCCATAATAATGATTCAATTTTGTTCCCAGTTTTCAGTGGGACAACTGGCAGTACATACTCCCAGATGGGGCTGGTAAGCCCGGAAACATACAGCGCATAAAATAAAATAGCACAATTTCGGGTACTGAGCAGGTGAATTTTATTCCCGCACTCAAACATTGTCGAAGTTCCAAGGACTCACTACAGTCGTAAGAACTTCTCAACTTACTTTGATGTCAAATCTCACTTGGGGAGTCATTTCCCCTCATAGATAAAAGCCCTGTGTTGACCAGATGAGGTATGGGTACGTACACAAATCTACACAAAATTTGACATGATGTCAAAAATCACAAGTTTGCATTTCCGTCTTGATTTGGTTAATTTGAGATACAAAACACCACCATTACCTTATTCATGCAGAGAACTAGATGGACTAGCATTACATGCATTGCATGCATGGAAAATAGTGGTCTAGTGATGCACCGTGTTGGTCGAAGTAGTCTGCTTTAAATTCAACAACAGTGGTGTACTCTGTTTCATATCGTAGTGTAGGCATATTCATGCCTTGTTTCAAGCAGTTGTGAAATGCGTTTATCATATATGCTAATACCATGTATAAATGTGCATTGCATTGTGTTACCCACAGGGACTGTAGAGTGTTGGTTATGGAGCAAGGGAAGCGGCCATTGCTGCAGCCATCTGCGGGCTTTAAGATGAGGCATCTGCGTTGACATGACTCGAGATGTGGTGATTGCAGGCGCACGCAACGGCTTCATCCAGGTCTGGAACCAAGAACAGTGGGCAAGTGCACAGGCCACTGCCTGTCGGGGGCGGGTCTGGTCATGACAGTCAGCCCGTGCAATAGAGAAGTGACCAGGTTACATTTAGCCGCTTAAAGTATGAACGTCCGCTGTTGGATGTCAACTAGACTTGGGGTAGATAGCCTCTTTTGGATTCAGCATTGTCTATCAGTCTTAGACGACACCTGACATCATTGACTTGCATATGGTTGAGTTATCTGGCCTCTGGGTGCACACCACTATTATAGTCATTGCGAGCACTTTGAGCAAAATTTATCACAACAATAGTTCAACTTCACTGGTGGTCCTAGCAACATATTTCATCTTATATGGTACGTATTGTTGTTTAATAATTCCAATTATGAATTTACAATAAGCTAATATAAGTTGACATTTAATTAAAGCGTGTATTTTGGGTATAAAGTTCAAATACTTTTTAAAAATATTGCCTGTGCATAATATTGCAATATTATTTTCATCACAATACACAGTATGGAAAAAGGTTGCAATGATCATCCCTATTGTATAGTACATAATAAACATTAAAAGTGCTTCTGTGCAAAGAAAAACGATTGTATTGTAACAACAGGAGAAATACACACTTCTACACAATTTACAAAACACACAAACTTATGAAAATAGATGGCTTATTATACTCTTTGCATTTCCACTGTGGATAAGGAAGATTTAAAGTAAATCGTCAGGTATGACATTGTATCACATTAATCGGGTCCATTGTATTTTGGTTGGAAAAGTATTTAAAATACTCCTCTAGTCTTTTCTACAGTTTCGAACCTGGTCGTTAGACTTTATCAACATAATCGGTATACCCCTAACACTGCAGGCTGTATATTGTGAGGACTTACCACAGATCACAATATACCACAACTTTCATCATACTTGCACTTCCATAGACCACAAACTACCACAAAATTTGATTGTGGTATATTGTGGTATATGCTTAGTAGTTAGTCTAATTTGGTATAGTTATGATTTATCTAACTCATCATATACCACAAAATACCACAGTAATAAACAACAACAAACTGTGCCATAGGCCACAATGTACAGGGACACCGAGAGAAATTGCGGGCCCAGGGGAACTTTGGAGTTATAAGCTTACATGGCGCGGGGTGCGTGCGGGATGTACGTGGATATACCACACTTCATATGTCATTGATAAGATCACATGCCACAAACTACCACAAAATATTGTAGATTCTGTAACTATCATATACCACAATATTAGTACATTGTGTGGTATTTTGTGGTCTAGAGCCTTGTTAGGGATACCCTTGAATTATAATTTGATATTATTTTTTTTTAAGGCGTCATGTTTTGTTTTTGTTTCATTTAAAAAAATCAGTTTTGTGCTTTTCAGAATGAGTAGGTTCAAGATCATAAGCATTGAATTCCCAGATAATCAGCTTGGGTGGGTAACCTTGAGGTTGCAAAGCCATAATAATAAAGGTTGCCTAACAACAATAAATTTGTTTTTTTGTGTGCCATGTTTCTACTCCAAGAGATTACATGCGCGTCTTCATCTATACATAATCAATAATGTACACAACCCACATAATTATTTTGACATTCAGGATGTCCTCTGTTGTTTTCTGCCAGGCAAAGTATTACAGTAGTTTCTATGACAGGCCACATAAAATCTGGTCATAAATTACTTACAGAAACTTTCCTAATCTAAATCCGTCAAAATATGCATCTGGTAGCAATAGCAAGCATGCTCAAGAAGAATGTTGGTATTATTTAATTTGAAACAAAAGTTAGAGCAAAACAACAAAATTTCCCTATGCAAAGTGTGGGGCTTTTCCCCGTCAGTTTTTCAGCCTTTCTCTCTTACAGCAACGGGGGTGCCACAAACATAAACAAATGTCACATCATCTATACCTTACACATTATATCCTAGTACTTAACCTAATTCTCATCTGAGACTTTTTCCAAGGCTTATACTATAACTCAAATTATGCCTTAATCCTAGATTACAATCCTAAACCATAAATAGTGAGTTCAGCAAAGAAAAATATTAGTTTACATTGTGACAATTCCAGGAGAAATTATTATACATTATTTTATTGTCTGCTAGGTAGTACATCACTGCCTACCATTCTCACCTGGCCTGCTTTTTGGCAGATAGCTTATGGTCAGTAACTCATGCACCATTGTTTTGTCGTTGTCTGTAAACATGTTTAACAGAGAACCTGTACTAAGAATAACATTTGGTACTTATGCTAAAAATAATTATTGAGCACATACCAAGTGGTGTCATGAAAAAAAAAACGAATTATATTAAACATAAAGGTTGGTATTCTGAAAGAAAGACTAACTTTAGACCTGGGTTTAAACCAGGGTTAGTCCTACAAGAGGGGACCTTTTTCCTTTCAAAATACTGTGAAAGTCAAATGTAACGGGTGAGAAAATTCCATATGGATGGGCTGGAACAGCCCATCCATGAGGAATTTTCTCACCCGTTACAGCACACTTTTAGAGTATGTTGTCAGAAAAAAGGTCCCCTCTTGTAGGAACCCTGGTTTAAACCCAGGTCTAAAGTTAGTCTTCCTTTCAGAATACCAACCATATATGAATTAAAATACCTGGTCTAACCATGCACTATTTAAAATTCACGCTAGTGCATAATATTGGAGATGGATGGTCGTTCGTTTCTCTCAAGACAGACTTTAGTAAGAGTCCATGTATTTAAGAGAAAAAGGGGTGCTTCAGTGCGACTTGAATTTGGTCAAGTGGATTGATATTAGAATAAATTTAGGATTATTCGGCCATATTTTGTTGTGACCTTGTTGTCTTATGAATACTCACTCTCAACCCTCTGTTTTCAGTTGCTTTGCCAGTGGTTCATCCAGCTGTTACGATCTCAAGCCTCTCAAGCTGTGGGATATTCAGAGGTAGGTAGTTCAGTGTTCACAGGGATGTAAGACTTGCGGAAATTTCTGAATCTCCAGAAATTTGGCCATAATTTTTTTTTTTATTATTTCTTTTTAAAACTTTTTTTTACATTTATGGACTTGGGTGATGTTATTTCAGCATATTAAAGCATACCCACATTTTTTGGTAGGGATATACCCCTTTAACTCCTTCTGTAGCCTTTTGTTTGGACGATTCCCACATAAAAGTTTAGCATTGTGCGCAAGCATTTGGCCGGTGGGGCAAAGGCCAGATCAGTTTTCAGGAAATCAATGATAGACCCACTTACATTCTTGTGTTCACTCTCCCCCAAAATAGATGTAGCTTCAGTACACTTTCTTTGTAAATAATTGAAATTACTCGACAGGGATATTCTGTGTTGTATCTTGGCATAATTGGAAAAATGTTGTGTTTGAAGAGCTAAATTACACCTTAAAGTTACATCTGGGAAATGTGTTATACTTAAAGGTGGGTGTTCCGATTTATGTGTATCATGATCTCTACTTGATATGAGAGGCTGGCACTTGCATACACTTGCCATCAAGTATCGTGGGAAACAAACTTGCGGTTTTGATAATAGAAGCGATAATGCACATTGCAAGGCCCTATTCACTACTGTGCTAATATTGATGTTAACCACTAAAATGGCAGTTTTTTGTTTATATCTTTGCAAAGAAGTGGATTTGGAAGCTAAAATTTCAGGATAATAATGAGAAAAATACAGCCTTTCATCTGATATCAAAATTTATACTACTTCCAGGTGAATCGGAACAAGCACCTTTAATGGGTTAATCTCTGACATTCTAAATACCACCACCGGCAATAAGATACGGTTTGTCCAAGCTCTATCCCAGCAGAATGAGCAGATTTCTTGTTAAAGAGGACCCCCTTCATCAGGATTTAAAGGTTTCTGTGTGTTTGATGAAACTCTTTCAACATGACTTCACTATTTCTTTTAGCATAGAAAAATGGCTCAACCCCTCATGAATGTTTTCTTCTTGGACCACAATTTTGTAATAATTAAATTTAAAACTTTTCTGAACATATCTATCTAACACTGGATATCGTAGATTATTTTCAACTAAACTAAAAAAGTATGAGAATACCTGTATGCCTCTGTTCATTTTAATAGTGGAGAGAACACAGAGACTCTGGGAAGGAACTACAGGAAGGGAGCTGGTATCTTGGATATTCAGTGGGAGACACCTCATACTTTACTGTCTTGTGGCTATGATGCTTACATACGCCTCTGGGATACAAGGGCCAGCTACCAGTAAGTGTGCTAGATTGCTTTCATTAGATGTCAGTTCCAGATTTGTAAGAATCTGTGCATGTGTGTATATGCATGCATGATGTGTGTGTGAGAGAGAGCTCTTACGGTTGTGGAGTGCGTAATCATGGGGACCAATGAGTTGGGTGTATTCACATGTATTCAATATGGAATAAAGCCAAGTCTCGTTATAACATCATCCAAGTGGAACAATTCACCTGTTGAAAAGTCAAAAGTGTGTTACCATGATCCACCGTGGTGCTGTTGCTTACCATTTATACTCTTAGGCTGGTATTCTGAAAGGGAGTCTAACTTTAGACCCAGGTTTAAACCAGGGTTAGTCCAGGGTTAGTGAAAACTTCTTTTGGTGGATGGAAGGACATTGCATGGTTTGTCTATGGTGGGGTTGTCTAGTGCTCCCAGGTTTAAGGGAGTGTTGGCCAGAATTAAGGGGGCATGGTCTGGTGTAATTAAACTTTTCACTTCTTAGTGATCGTGACATTCGACGGGGACATATTTATGCATTGCGTAAATATGAGTTCGCATTGTTTTTTTACTTTAAATGTTTAATACTGGCAGCTTTGGTGTGTGTGTGTTGTTTTTATCCCCTTGGCTTGAAAAGCAGAGGGGGATATTGCAAGGGCACGCATGTCTGTATGTGTGTGTTCCAGTTTAGTTAGCTTTTCTAACCAAGGTTAGGTTTTGTTTTTTGGGTCTCCTTCGAAAAGTTGAAGTCCGATTGAAACCAGGCTTGGAGTTAAGATGCAAAGGGTTCCTTCATATGTGCATGATGTCAAAGGTCATGGACCAAGGTCAAAGGTCATCTGAGGTCATGTTCCACACTGCCATCTTGCCAGGGTGATGATGCAAGTTTACTTGCAGTATTTTTTAACAAAGAAATTTCTGCAAGTATATTTCAGCAACGCTGTTTTTCAAATTGTGCTCATATTTCCTGTATAATAGCAGTGCTTTTAAGATCTCAAAACAGGAAAACAAAATAGATGTGCAATATTTATGTGGTTAATTTTTTAAGTAAATGTTATTATAGGTAGGAATATTCAAGAAAGGAAATTAATTTGTGTAGGATTAAAAATGGCTAGAATTGCAAAAGCAAATAGCCCTCTTAAACAAATGCTATCCTGCATCTGTCAAATGCTTTCCTGGTTCAGCTGTATTGTTAGAATAAATAAACACCCACCTACCAAAGGGCATCCTATTCAAAGCAAGGCCTCTGGGCTGTTCCCGGTAACTTATTTAGAATGGGAATGAACACACTTATTTTCACTGATTATCAATAATAAAAACGAGTGAGTCGGCGGACACTGTTTTGCACCCATCGAGGACAGAGTTCCAAATTAATTAAAATATTGGAACTGTGCATTATTTCTGTGTTAAAACGTCACACTCATCATAGCAACTACGAACATACACAGGCCCATGCTATTTTGGATGCCATATTGAATATGTGCAAAATATTTTGTGGCTGATCTTTGCGATGGTAAACTTTCTGAACAAACCACATGCCTGATGATGTTCTTGGATGTTTAAGGATTATTAAATAATTGGAGGGTCACCATGCAAAATCAACAATAAATTGCATTTTTCTATTCTGCAAGGTTTACGTAGTAATGGTCTTGGGCGGTACATTTAACCGTCCACCAAAGAGCTTGTTGAATCAAAATGGCTGTCGGTACTCTTTTACTTATCTATCTCTGTGATTTAAAACAGTAGTTAGCACTAAGAAGAAGACCTGGGAGAGTGACATAGCAGTACATTCTTTCAGGCATAAAACACAGCTCTGAATAGACAAATGTAGAATATGCATATTTGTGAAGCTAGAGTCCTTACATTTAATTTGCTCTTTGCATGGTTTTGCCATTTGTGGGGAGACCCTCCAATTGGCAGTAATATAAATGGGATCTACCCAATAGTTTGATCAGGCTTGAGTCTCTTAAAGAAAACCAAGTAACCTTGTAAGAGATGAATGCATTGCTATGTAATACCCTCAATCATCCCAATGCCATTTTGAGATTCTACCTGCAAAGGGTGAATAATGGTTTGTGTAGGGATTTTGTTTGTGGTTGGGTGGCAACATTAAAAATTTAGTAGTTTGCTACTCTGACAAGAGGGAAGATGTGTCAATTCAGAGAGCAGTGCAAACAAATGTATGTCACAATTAAATATTCTCTGATTAAGATTTAAGCAGATCAAATATGAAAAGGCTTGACTTGATCAATTTTCTGTCTCTTACCTAGGGTACCAGTGCTGACATTAGAAGAACCTGATGATTACACCGTGTACTGTATGCAGACTGACAAGAAGTACCTGATTGCTAGTGGCTCCTCCCTCTGGGGCATGGTCAGGCTGTGGGACAAACGCATGACCCGCACGATGCAGGTGGGTACCAGCTAAAAATGTAGCCCGAAAGTCTAAAATCTTAGTATGATTTTGGTTTTAGCCAGTGATATATAAAGATGAATACCTAACTCCTGGAGTAAAAGACTATTATATTTGTATAAATGAACAAACATCTTACCAGATTCCACACCACTGAATAGATCTGCTCTGGCACCCTCTGGCCAAAAAGTGTTTGGGGAAAAAGGTAAAAAAAGTGACAGGTCTAACTTAAAATTAGTAGAAACTGGAACTTCCTGGGCCATATTTTGTGTGAGAAATTATTATAAAGATACAAATCAGGACAATATCAAGACAAAAAAGTGTGTGAGGCTTAATACTGAGTAATTACATTACTAATTTTACACCCACCCCATAGGAATATTTTGACTAGAAGCCACAGTTTCAGAGGGGATCGGAACTCATCGCTGTCTTCATGCTTCAGTAGCTCGAAAAATCCGTGGTCAACTTCAACTTATGGATTCCTCTTGCTGAATGGGATGCAGAGGTCTAGCAGTCCAAGGTAATGCATAATTTAAGCGACTAAGTCGCTTTGTTAATGAGAAATTTACATTTTAATTAGGGCCATTTTGTACATAAACCAATGGCAATTTATTTGGTGGTGTGCAACCATCATTGCACTTTGCCAAATTTCAGCAAAAACTATGTAGAATCCTATCATTCAAAGAGAAAGTACGGTTGTGGCAGAATAGAAGGAATTGTTGCTTTCCTTTGATAATGCTTCAAACAAATTCATTTGTGTGTATTAGCCACAAAAATCACCACATGAATAAATCATTGTTACACATCAAATAAATACACCTCACTCTGCAATCAAGTACACCTCGTTCTGCAATCAAGTACACCTCGTTCTGCAATCAAGTACACCCCACTTTGCAATTGAGTACACCACACTATGCAAATGAAAACACCTCATGTAAGTGAGTATATTCTCATTATGTACTAAAGTACATCTCATGATGCAAATTAGTACACTTCAGGATGCAAATGAGTACACCTCACTATGTAAATTAGTACACTTCATTATGTGAGTAAACTTTAGAATGCAAGTTAGTATACGCTGCAATGTAAATGGGTACACCTCATTCAAGTGAGTATGCCTTCTATGCAAGTGAGTATACTTTATTCATTTGAGCATGATCCAATTGAGTACACCTCTTGATGCAAATGAGTATGCCTTCTCTGCAAGTGGATACATTGCACTGTACAATCTGTGCTGAGGTTTTTCTCTCAAGTCCATGACAGTGTTCAAATTGCTGCCTCAAACAATTATGATTAATGGCTACCAGCTAAAAATTAGCCACTTTTTAAAGGTCCCAGGAAATGCAAATAGAATTGATGTGGTTTGTGTCAAGGCTACAAGGAGGGACTAGAAAGCATTCAATATTTGGGTTGGTGATGACCTCATTAGTGAAACTATTGATTTTTCAGAGAGTAATAGAAAATTCCAGGTGACTGGTGTGAATCTATTCATGACACTGACTGAAAATCAATAGTTTCACTAATGATGTCACTGGTAGTGTTTTCTGTTTATTGGAATGGAATGTCCCATAAAGATTTGGAGTAGGTTTATCATCTCATTTCCTGGGACCTTAACAAATTTAAGTTGTTATATCAGAAAGCTATATAAGAATGATGAAGATGTTGCTTTTAGTCCTGACTCTGTCTTAGCTAGCTCTGAGAGAATGGTGATACCATTATTTTTGCTGGAAGAATGGGGGTGTCTGATCTTGTTTAAAAATAATAACCTTTTCCCCTTTAATTTGTAATGGTCAAAATTTCTAATAATGTCCCTTTGTTTATACCCCCAGAGCTTCTTTGTGGGTCACAACTGCAACAGTCCCATCTACAGTCTTCAATTCAACACTACCCACCTGTACGCTGCTCTATCCAATAGCCTGCGTGTACTCAACTTCAAGACTCGCAACACCGTCTGCACCCTCTAACTTGACACAATAATTTAGTCAATAGATATGTGACTTGAGATGCATATGTGGAGCGCCCTCTTAATTGGTTTCATTCAAAAACAAGGCAAGGCAAAGCTAATCTTAGTGCTTATGATGTTCACAGTAAAACAACTTTAAGTAAAAAAAAAATCTTGTGTGCCATGATCTTAGTGATGCCGGACTATTTCAAAGGGTTTTGATGATCTTCCATTAGACATTCACATGGTCATGCCAGTAAGCCTTCATATTCTGTGTCATACAGGATTAAGCCTCATCTGTGCACGTTTTCAAAATCTCAGTTTGTGATAATTGTGAAAAAAATTCTAGAAATAAACATTGATTTCCCCTGGAGGTAGTTTGAATCTACAGTACACCATAATAGACAATAATTTTAAAGACCAACAAAGCTGCTTTTACATAATATTTTAACAGACATTTTTGGATATTTTTTTCTTGTACCTCAACTGATGCATCATCATCACAACTATAATATCCTTAAAGAAAAGGTCTTGAATATTCTTTTTATAAATTAAATGTCATGTGATAAGCTAATATTGATTAAGGCAGTCAAAAATAGGCAAAATGTTAAGCATACCGACGAAATGCAAACAAAGTTTTTTTTTGTGGGCCGCCAGCTATAGCTGGCAGGACCACTTAGCAATCCGTTGTGCGTGTGTATGTATGTGTGTGTGTGTGTTTGTATGGATGTGTGTGTCAAAAATTGTTAAGTTTTTTCACGGGGCGGCCCACAGCTTATATTCTTTGAATATAGCGAGCGCGAAAGCCGAGAACCGCGAAATTCTAGTTACAAAATGTTTAAGGATGTCCCTTTTATTGTCTGCCAGTTGCTGAACGAAACCTATTGAGAATGCTCCAAATGCCATCAAGTCACTGGGCTTGCAGGTTTCCCATATGTGATTATAATCCATGAATTCAAAGAGTGGGTAAAGAGTGCAATCCATAGGTTCAGTCATAGTTTTAAGTGTGTTCCTAAAATTACCTATATTCTTGTCTCCTTTATTTCTGAGCTCTTTCAAAGTTGAGTTTTTGTTAATGTTCTGGTTGGTTTCCCCAGCCATTTTATACCGTGTACTTTCAAGCATACAAGCTCAAATATGTTCATTCCTTTATTTGCTTTTGAGAGAAGATTCATAATGGCTTGGGACAGAAAAGATTGCATTCTTAACCACACTGAGTCTGGCAAAATGAGAACAAAGTTTACATAGGTGATAATATAAGCTGTGTTCATGTAGCAGCTATTTGTATAATGAGCATCATTCCTACATGAACTGACCATTCCTCTCTAAATTCACTCTAAAGCACAGGCTTTAATGTTAGATTGATTAAGAAACTAGGAATGAGGCTTGATACGAAGATTATGCCAAATGGCTGCTGCATGAGTAGAGTTGTACATAGCACTGCAATTTAGAGCTTTGATGAAATCAAATTGTGCATGGAGAGAAAGCGAGAGTATGGTTGGGTGTGGCTTTGAAACATGACTGCTGGGTTGTAAATTGACACTTGAGCAGAACGAAGAGTAGAACTTGCATTTCTTTTTCAAACAATTAAACACTCAATGATTCACATCATATTGCAACTCTTGCCTCAGTTTGCTTGATTATCAAATTTTAATATAGTGCAATTTCATAAGATCATTTTGCATTACTCTTTATTCCACTTGGAAATTGTCAAAGTAATTTGCCTCTACTTGGTGGTTGCCGGTTAGGCACACCTAATACTATCAGTATGTGCATTGCGACATTCCCCTAACAGCTACGTACCCATTTCATCCTTGGGTAGAGGGAGACAAGTGCTTTGCCAGAGTGTGCAACATGTTGGCAGTGGGGCTCAAATCCATGACCTGAAGGTTATAAGTTAAGCACACGCTCGTTCCACTGGACCACACATGCCCATTTTCAATTTCTGACAAGTAACACGAGTCTTACAAGAAATGCGATATGTGGGTCAGATATTACGTTGTTTCTTTTCACAAAGAAAGAATTGGTGAAATGCGTAGGTAGCTGTTAGAGGAATGTCACAATGTAGATAACAATAGTTTTAGATGTGCATGTATTATATTTCAACATTATAAAGCAGAAACTATAAACATGAGTTCTGAATTCCTGTATTATTGTGCACTTGATTTATATCTAGTATGCACAAATTTTCTTCTTTTTTTTAGAAAATTCAATAAAATTGTGGCAAGAGGGCTCTGACATCTTAGGAACCCTGTGTCAATGTTACAATCAACCTGCATTTGTGTTTGATGCCACTCTGTATTCTGTAAATTATAATTTGTGTACATTTGAGCTATATGTTACAAATAATTATTTTTGCTTGTAATAGAGTTTGTATATTTTTTACGCAGAATTTGGGCTCATTTTGCCAGGCAGAGTGTATGACAAGTGAATTGCTCAGTAATCATTTAGAGTATTTCTTACCTAATCTTCTAAAAGGTGTAAGATATTCATGAGTTAGACTAGAGTAAAGACTCTTTCATGGAATACAGCTGTACCATCCTTTTCATTGATCCTTTTTATAGATTTCATGCTAGGCTAATATCATGCAGTCGTAAACAAAGGATAGACCAAAACTTTCCCCAAATCCAGTATTAGCGCGAATTGGGCGGGGTCCTTTGGACAAAGGTCGTATAATAATTATTTGGTGTTTTAAAATGATGTACATCCTGATGCTTCAGTGACTGATGTAATCTGGTCATACTGCCATTGACAGTTTAATTATTTATAGAACAATACAAACAAGCACTTATATTTCTAAGGAAAATTTATTCTATTGTGAGAAATTCTATTTGAAAGCAGCTGCCTAATTTAAAAAAAAAAATTCTTATTTGGAAATGCCTATGATTTTAGTAAATAGTGGTTTGTGTGTGGGGAGTATTTTCAATTACATGAGGTAGTTGTGCAATTTACTTGGCATTTGGCGCTCACTAATTTCTCATGGGAAATCAGTAAGCTATTGTTAAAGGTGTAGTTATACCAATAAAAAGCTTCCCATGGGCCCTTGATGTATTACCAGTTATTGCTTAATGCTTACTTAAATTCACTAATTTTATCATGCATTTGGCAATTGCCTTTCATTTCCGTTTTGATATGATCCTATTTACTATTTAATTCCTGTGGTGTTTAAATTATTCAAGGACCCATGGGTAGATATTTTAAGTAGTCAAAAATTATCCATTTACCAGTTAAAGCTTTCCAATTCACTAAGAATCTGTAAAAATAACAATAGTCTAAGACTTATTCTAATTACATTGTATCTTATCTAAAGTTCAGGTAAAGTTCATCCTTATAAATAGTTGACTCTTTTTCAGCCAGTTAAATTAAACAAGTGTAGATTGCTTTTTTCAAACCAGATATCAAAAGGTTGTGGGATCTAACTGCTTATTCTTCTCTTCCAAAACATTGTAAAATTTACTCCAAAATATAAATTAGTGTTAATATAATAAAACAGTTTTATGGAATCTCAGTAAGTAAACCCTTAGAAAAATGAACCATGTATATGTAAAACCAAAAAACAGAACACTGACATCTAACACACAAAATTATCTATGTTTAATATAAGGGCTAGCTTCATGAAGACTGAAGACATGTTTATGTGTGGTTGTGCACCTTCTTTGGAGTATGCTGGGGCTTTGGTCAGATCAAGGGAGGGCGGCCAAGAAATCCCAATTTTAGACGTTACCATTGGTTTAACACGTAAAAAGCGAAATCTTGACAAGAAATTCTGAATTTGTTGTCAAGGAATATTGGAGCTGAAGAATCAACTCCACTGTAAGGTTTATTTCTAAATTTTTTGTATGATCAACGGATGAGGATGAGATCATACGTGGGTCATGGGAACACCTATAACCGACCCATATCAAAGCACCCAAATTGGTTTGTGGTTTACACTCCGTATTGCTGCAATTTCTTTTGATATTTTGGGTGAGTTGCTATATTGAACGAGGCTGGGCTGCCATCGTCTGGGTCAGATTTTGTTTTTTGTGGGCTGCCACCAATAGCTGGAAAATTCCTTTGTTACATCAGGCAGGTTTACTTTTAAGGCCTGCTACTGGTATCCTGGTAACCAGTACTACCTGTCCCAGGGCCGAGTTGTTGGCAGCTAAACCGTCACCCCCATCGATTTTCTAAGGAAATCTGATGAGGAGGGTAGCTGGTTACCCTGGTAGAATGAAAAAGAAGATCTACCTACAAGGGCATCAGCTCTGGAGAGCTTGGCGGCCATCCAGCACATGCTGCCTTGTATGGTGGGCATAGTTGCCCAAAGGCTAGGCCCACTGCCGAAAACTGTGGATTGGCGTCAGGAAGGGCATCCTGTCAATTATCTTTTGCTCCAATAAATCCTCACACAGCAGTATTGCTGAGTGTGAGGTGTATCCGGCCACCCCCGTTGACGGGGACAAAACTGGATTTAAAACTTTGGTTTAACTAACTAACATCATCAGAATGGATAGATGTGTTGGTGTATCCATTTCTTGTCAGACAAAAAGTTAAACTAACTTTCATTTCTCATACCAGAATGCAATGACCCATTTTCATGAAACTTGGCTTGTGGGTAGTGGTGGATACATGTAGTGTTCATGTTGTCTGTCTTTACCAAATGCGCATATTAAGTACCTCATTTGCATATTCATTCTAATTGGGTAATATCAAAAAGCAACCCATTGTTGTATTTCTTTGAATAAAGTAAGCATGCAAGCTGAGAACCCAAAATTCTACCGGGTGTCTCAAAAAAAAGGAAACCCTCAAAGCGCCCTCTATTTTACAAAAAAAGAGTAAACCATACAAATTAATACACATCTGAAAAGTGCATTTCATTAGGTTTTCGATACCGAAAAAATCTTTCCAAAAGGACACATATTGACCGAGTTATGGTCGATTGAAAATTTTGTAACCACTTTTTCATTTTATCCACGGATTGTTACTGTCTGAGCTGTCTTAGACAATACACCTTCTCCAAGCACATTCTTTCGTTTATGGTTTCTTTTGTTTTTGTGACAAAGATCAGTTCTGATATTGAAAAGGTTAGTTTAAATTATTAGAAATTCCAAGATCTTGCCGCATTCTTCTACTGTGCTGCTCTGCCCCTCCCCCATTTGGCTGCCTCTAAGACCATGAAGACGGATGTAGGCTTGCACTCTCTTTTCCATTTCAATAATCGACTTCTAATCATTCGTGTCCGTTGGATGCTTGCAAAGGCAGCGGTTATTCTATTGCGAAGTTCTGGCAAGTTTGCTGTGGTTCCTATACATACACTTCACTCTTTAATGTTTCCCCAAGGGCAAAATCTAGCGGAGTCAAATCTGGGGATCTTCCCAAAAGAATAACCACTGCCTTTGCAAGCATCCAACAGACAAGAATGATTAGAAGTGGAATATTCAAATGGAAAAAGAATGCAAGCCTGCATCGTCTTAGAGGCTGTCAAGTTCCCCCAGATGAGGGGGGGGGGAGCAGATCAGCGGTCAGTAGAAGAATGTTGGGGGCCCCCAAAAAAGTGTATCTTGGAATTTCTAATAGTTGAAACTAATCTTTCAATATCAAAACTGACCTGTCGCAAAAACAAAAGAAACCATAAACAAAAGAATGAGCTTGGAGAATGTGTATTACCTAAAGACTACTGAAACAATCCGTGGATTTTATTAAAATGAAAAAGTGGTAAAAATTTTCAATCGGCCATAACTCGGCTGATATGGCTCCTTTTTGAACGATTTTTTCAGTGTCGGAAATAATGAAATAGCACTTTCAGAACAGTGATGTATTAATTGTATGGTTTACTCTTTTCTTTTCGACTGAATAGAGTGACCACTTTGAGGGGTTCCTTTTTGAGGGGACACCCGCTGTAGGTAGTGCTTTTTAAATTCTCTTTGTATACCTTTTTATCTCCATTATGCCATCCTTGTTATGAGTGTGTTACTATGATCAAGTCTCGAAATGACAAGTTGAATTTATGTTGATTTTTAACTTGCTGCAATTGAATACAATATTTTTTTCTGTATAATGCAGGGCCAGGCTATAACTGGAAACTTTAGTCCCATTTTGGTCTGCCTAACTTCTCACTCACTGAGGTTTGGTCTTTATTTGACTGTATGTTCATATGTGGTGTTTTCAACGGAGGCAGTGTTTGCATAACTATTCATCTGAATTTACATTTTATCTTGAATGCACAGGGATCAACCTCAAAAGATAGGAGTGGATTTCATACAGATATACAATGCATCATAAACCCATCTTAAGTAATAGGATTATTAAGAGTAACTTAAGATGTATCTGCTTACGATGGGTCTATAATGCGTTGTAAATTTTTGTGAAATCCGTCCCAGGAGGAACACCTCTAAGAATGTCAAAATGAGTGTCAACTTTTATTTACACATGAAAAAGTCAATTTTAAAACTCTGGTGCCCAGTATGGAACTACATCACAATTTTTTTTTTAACTGTCTGTCCATCCATCCTTACCACATCAAATGCTCATGTAATGGCATTTCTGACACCATTTTTATACCACACATTTACTTGTATATTCCAAAAATTGTGCAATCAAAAATCGAAATGGCTCGTTTTCCGCCCCATAAGTCCTGCTTTATAATTGCTTACTGGTTAAGTATGGGGATTATGATATAACCATGTCATCGAGCATCAAACAAGGTGTTTGCGTTCCAAATAGAGACTAATGAGAGTTGTAGGTACAGGGCAATAGATGTTCACTTATGTGCGTGGCAACAAATCATAAGTGCAATAAGCGCCATTTGTCAGAAATTCCCATCAAACAACTTTACTGCCAAGTCTTTGGTCAGTTGCTCTTGAAATGATTCTTGTCACCTGAAGCAACATGTTCAAGATCCACTTACTCAAAAATAATTTTGAGTTTACCCAACACAAGGGCAGCACCCTTGTCACATGGCAGCTATTTCACTTATGACCTTTTGCCACTCGCAGTGACTTTTCAGTTGAAAGATGGCAACTTTATTGTAAAAGTTCATCCCCTGAGCACCACCTGCCGTTTCATCAGCATTTCTGATTGGCTGATTACCTCATAGAGTAATTTCATAACCAGTTAAATGCAGCTTCCAAATATTTTTCTTTATTTAATACTTTTTATACATTGTTTAAAATGTTGCTGATTGGCTGAATAATCACAAAAGTTTGATTGTGGCCAATCGGCAGGTTGGCCTCATTTAAATCCTGATACCGCATTGGTTTCTGGGCATGACACGGCATTGCCTACTTTAGATGAGATTAGTTCCTTGATTTGGCTGTTTATTGAATTGATGATAATACCCTTTGAATAAGAATGTGTCAGTCTTCCCTTGGCCATTTCCCTGAAAATTTCCAGGGGGACACGTCTTATCAATTGCCTGGTAGTGCCCACTTCTATGAGAGATGGAGCATGCTCAGAAGTCAATAGACATGGGAATTACAGGTAGATAGGAACCAGTTCTACAAATTTCAAGCTTGTGTAATGTTTCTGTTTCTAGAACATTTTGCATTCTGTAGAAAGGTGTCGGGTTACAGCTTGATGCAAGATCCATAATGCATTGTGGAACAATAGGAATGGGAGTACTATTTCCATGTAACATATTGGCATTACATGTTCACGGCGCACGACTGATATTCTCATTGTGTACAGCCTTTATTTAACTTCACAAATACTCTGGAAAGCACCCCATATTTGGGGGGTTCTCATGCTTAAAAATTAGGTAACCTTAATTTCGGTATTGTTTTTTTTGTGGGCTGCCAGCATAGCTGGCAGGACACTTTGCAAATCTGTTGTGCGTGTGTATGTATGTGTCACTAAAATGTTAAGTTTTTTATGGAGCGGCCCACAGCTATATTCTTTGAAATAGTGAGCGCGACTGCTGAACCACAAAATTTTTTTTTTTTTTTTTTTTTGAGGGGAAGGGTCGTCCTAAGTGGTTAATTTTTTTCTCTGTGCTTCAAACTGTTTTACATTTATGGTATAACTTCATGACGCTATCCCTCTATTCCAAATTAACTAAGTTTGCTGCATTGTAAATTTGGGATATAGCCATCAAGAATAGTCACTTCAGCGAAAATTTTGTGTTTCAGAATTCAATTCCATGAAGTCTCGAGGGCAGAAAGAACAATTTTTAGAATACGGATTCAAACTCTGTGATATTAAACTATACTCCATTGCCTGCCATGAGCCCTCTTATGAGGTTTCATTTCAGTTTCAATCAGACATTACCAAAATATGGAAATATTTTGGTATTCTTTGAAATATTTCTCAGCCAGGTTTCGGAAGTTGATATTTAATTCACTTCAGATATGAGTTGTACACGTGGGGTCAAGTTAGGGGTTGAACTGCAAACAACATTTGGTAAAGTGGACAACAATCTTGGAATTGTAAGTCATTTCATTGCATTACTTTAAAAGTCTCTCAAATTCACCCTCTTTTTTTTGGCCAATACAGTTTGGTCAAATTTTGCCGCCTCCCCAACTACCACCTAGCTTTAACACCCACCCATAGAAAATATAGCACACACTTTATCACAACACGGCTCTTTTCAAGTTTAGTTTTTACAAAAAAAAACTTTTGTAAATAGGTTTTTAAATTGATAAAGCACCTTTTTTGTAAAATGTTAATTAGATGTGTAAATGCAATAAGGTGGTATTTCTAGGGGGAAGTTCCAGAATTTGTTGAAAACTCAAACCTGGATGGGTTGGCTTATTCAAACTGGGTTGGGGTTTTCATATTGCATAGCAATACAGTGAGTTTCCATTATTGGATCTTCTACTGTAGCAATTGTCCCAATTTGATTGATAGGTCCATTGAAAACTACCCTGATGTGTGAACCACTGAAAAACTCTCGTGGAGATGAAAAACGGATACTGACTTCAATTGCTTTTCTTTTTCACATAAATGGAGTGCAATTTTTTTTTTTTCCAAAGGAGGTTCTTGTCAATATTGGTTTTGGACATACAGTTGCTCTATATGAAGGGTCAGACTGGCAATATCAATCAAACATGCTTATGATCCCGTTGATTCGGTAAACCTGAGATCATCCAAGACATTTCAGGTCAACATGAGTTGTTTAGGGATCAAATGAGTCATTGTTGATTTGTAATAACATAACTAACATAAAAAAAATAAAAAAAATAAAAAAAATGTTTCACACACACAGAAATGTGCTAGTTTATTACTAAGATAGTCCCAACGTACACCCAGGTGGATTAGTGCTGATTTTAAATGGGGGAGGGGGTCTTAGCATGGCTCCCCACCTTTGTCTTTTCAGTCAGGGGGAACAGTTTTTGGGGGAAGTACAACTGTGAATGTCAGTTTACGGTTGGTTTAACGGGTGCAAAAAGCACCAAGCCAGGGGAATGCAGCATGGAGTCCCAGGCAGATTTCATACTATTTATATCATACTTTGTAATTGATTACTCCCCTTCCACTGATGAAAATTTTGAATGGCAACCATTCCTTCACTATTCTTTTAGGCAACATTTTCAGAATGAAATTTCACATTTCGTGACTATTTATTAAAAGTGTTGCCAAAGAATCGTGGCCAGCGTATTATATAGCCGCTGCGTACATAAGCGTTCATTGTAAGACACAGGTGCCTGCGGGCATCTCATTTCCAGAGCTTTGAAAATAATGCCCATACCATTACCGGTTGCGACGTGCGTATACCAAGTTTTCCACGCTGCCATGATTTATTGCGATAAATGTAGTCTATAGAGTTCAAGTTTTTCATTTCGGGGCAAATTTCGACTCAGGTTTTTAAAATTTACTAATTCTATGAATAATGAAGATTGAATTTGAAGTGTTGACTTTTTTAACCACCTATATTGCATTTAAGTTTTCAAATGTTAGTAGGCCCCCTTAAAAATTTATAAACTTCTTGTAGCAGTGCCTCTAAAAAGTGAAGGAGGGTGGAAGTTACTTTTTTTTTAAACTGGCCCAAATGGCACCAAAATGTGGCCATTTTTCACTGAATATTTATATTGCCACTAACTTTTTAAGCGGATCCAGAAAAAAAATGGGCAAGGCCCTCTTTTTTTTTTCATTTTAAGTTTGCGAGGAATAGACCCTCATGATCTCTAAAATCACATGAAAGTGACTGATATTGATTAATAAACACATTAGTCCGATCATCCATCAAAATTTGAAGGATTAAACATTAAGAAAATGAAAAATAAAATTTTGACGCCTATAAAAAAAAAGGTGAGGAAGGGGTAACAAGAATCGATAATTTTTTTTATACAGCCTAAGCTTAGTAACAATTTCCCCCATGTATAAATTGTGGTAGCTTACTGCATATGAATGCTGTTAGGATTAGCACAGTCGTGTAATAAATTGTCAGACTTAACCCCAACCCTAAAGTGTTTGTGGCTTTTATAGGGGCACAATAATTTCAATTTGGGTAAACGTTTCCTATAGAAGTCCCAATGGATGCAAATGAAGGTACTGTATAAGCCAATATTTTTGCGGACAGATCTTTTCGCGTTCAAGCAGATTGTACAATTTTCAACAGTTGTTAATTCGCGTTCTGGGTAGGTGGCTCTATATAAAACAATAGTAAAATGCTTCAGTTTTCACAAATTTGTGTGGGTTTATTTTCGCGGATGCCATTGATCCGCTAAAATTTCGCTTAACATATTACAATTGATTCCGTTCATGTGGCAATACCCATTTGCATCCAGGGACTTTCTATATGAAAGTCTACGGCCAAATTGGCTGGGCTGGATTGTAATGGACTGAACTGGGGTAGGGCCGAATTGAACATCGCCAGTCCCGATGAAAATAAAATCTACACCCACACCCACGTTTACATTTTAAGGGCATTGACCCTATCACTAAGAGCAAAAGTTTGGCATCCGAAGAAAAGCTATTTTTCTCATTTACTCTGAACTCTTGGGGCTAAAGCATCGAAAAAAAAGTTTTACAGGTGGGCGGACATTTCAAGTAGGGTGCTATTTTATTTTTTCCTTTGGAGGTTAAAAGTGGCCTAAAAACAGCCCCAAAAAAAAAAATCTGAAAAAAATCTTGATAAAAGATTAATTTTTACAAACATTTGTTTGAAATTTAGCCACAAATTTATAAATTTTCCAAACTTGATTTTGGCAAAAACTTCCAAAATGCAAAATCTGGGTCAAGTCGGCCCGTAAAACAAATTTTTTTGTGTCACATTATCAGACTTTAGCACATACTGTCGAAAAACATGCCAAGATACTTTTTTGTGCCAACTGTACATACAATAATAACTTAACACAATCTTGCAATTAAGTACTTTTTGTCCATATACATTCATGTGTCCAATTATATGTGAAGAAATGCATTGTGGGTAGAACTCTTACCTCCCTCTTGGCCCACTGTCCTGGCTTGGGACACTGGGCCCATTTGTGCATAAAAGGTCACCATCAATTCGTCAAAACGTGAGGCTGTGCACGTCAAAACCTGAGGTTGTTGCACATTTGTGATGCTATCGGGAAAACCCGCCACAGGTGTGAAAATTTTATATTTTTGAGTTTTGACTCTCATTGCAAATGAACAATATATGAACACTCTCTATCTCATAACGTTTTACGTCTTCTTCTGATGAACACATAATCAAAAGTTATGCCTTATAATAAATAATAATAAATAATATTTATTTGAGTTACTTACTTATGAATACACACAATGTAACTAAACGAGTAACTCAGGAAAGAAAAATGGCTACACAGCCCAAACAAGTTATCAGTGCATTCCTCCATGGAAGCAGACATACATACATACATACACATACCGATATGTAAAAGAAGACATGCCAATGTTTGGTATACCTTGTAAGAACATACTGGGCTTACATATGAAACTTGAATTTTGGGAGAGAGCTTGCCTGGTGTGCCTGAGTGTGAGGTGGAATGTTCTCCCAAAGTCTAGGAAAGGAGACAAATACAAATTGTGGAAGACTTAGTCCTTGCTGCGCCAATGTAGAAATCTGTCTGAGATATAGACTTTGTGAAAAAAGTCCTTGAAAGGATGCTGGACCATATCATTTACAGCTTTAACAAATGGTCAACCGCGCTGAAATTTAATAAATCATCTACACTCCATAGAACCAAATTCAGACAACGCTCTGGTTGTACTCTACCTGCTCGGCCCAAAAAAAAAAAAAAGAGCCCTTTTTCCTATATCATAAGGACTTCTTGTATCCTCCTCTGAAACTTTTCAAAGTCTAGCTAGTTGTAAGCAGGCATTATATGGTAGCCGCAACCGACGACACATTATATAGAGAGAGGGAGGACAAAACTTTATAGAGATCTCAGAATATCAACAAGAACGGCATATATTTCTTGTGCACCTTATTAGGAAACCCAGCAAGACGAGATATTTTGTTGGCACAGAAATCTACATGAGAGGAAAATGAAATATTGGAAGAAATGAGTACCAAGCAATTTGAAATCAAATGATTTCATGATTCATACCAAAAAGTAATCCATTGGGCTGCCAGCTTTGGATCTAGAAAAGTGCATAACATCGACACTTGGAGTGAATTAAGAGGAAGCTTGTTTGTGAACTGGACCAACTGTATGAGTTTTGTCAAGATCCTTTTGCAAATCAACCTTTCATTTGATTTGTAAATAGGTCTCACCATGTGTGGTCATCAGCAAATGGAAAAGAGAAGAAGCCACGTTCAAAGTAATATCACTGACAAAAAATAAGGAAAGGATAGGTCCAAGCACTGAACCTTGAGGAACACCAGAAGTGGACAGAGCCCATCAGAAAATTCACCTCTGAAAATAACCCGTCTGTTTCCTGGTCCATAAAAAATTCTGAATCCAAAGTATAAGAGTACCCCTTAACACCACGATCATGTATTATGAATAAGAAGATTATGATCTACCTTAACAAAGGCAGAACTGAAATAAGAAAGACAGTGTCCACAAATTGCAATTTCGCCCATCCAAAGTTTCACTAATGATGTGAAGAATTTATACAACATGTTGCTCACAATTTCTACTTTGTCTGAACGCAAATTGATTGTCATCAAAGAATATCGGCATGCTCTTCGAATATAATCCATATACTAGAATCCCCCATTGTTAAAGATTTTACACAAGACTGAGAGTTAAGACAGCTTGCCGATAATTGAAAGTAGCATTTTGGATTACCAAGCCTTTATAGATATGAACAACATTAGCCAACTTCCAAGATTTTGGATTTTACCCCATAGAAATAAACCCTTGAACATCTTGCATAAAACTGGTGCCAGTTCTGACTACATGATTTCAAGAAAACTGGAAGAATTTCATCTGGACCAGGAGATTTATTAGAATTTAAGTCAATGAGAACAGAAGAACTTCATCCATAAAGGAGGAAAGCTAGGGAGCGCCGGCCATAAAGAACGAACCAGGAAGAAGAAATATCAGTAGTTCATAATCAAATCACCAAAATTTCCAGAAAACTGCTTATTAAAGCATCAGCAATATCCTTGTTATTAGTAATCTCCTGACCATCCACCTTGGCGAGACATCTGTGGAGTATCTTTTACGAGCATCCTTTATATGGCCCAAACCTTCTTAGGATAGCAGCAGCTTGCGTGTGAAAATCTCATAGAATGGAGGATCAGGGGGATGACTCGTCCTAATGCAAGATTTTAACTGTGGGCTTGCAGTCTTAAATTTTCTCACGCATCATCAGACTTCTTTGCCGAGCTCTTGGGGTTACGGCAGAATCTTTTTATGAGTACACACTTCCTTATATTTGAGTAACCCTGAACAGAAGAACCCGACTTGACCTTTTTCTTAGAACAGAATATTAATAGCTGAAGTGAGAATATTTTCAAACCTTTCCAATGTCATCAACATCATCAGAATTAAGACACTGATCAAATTCACTACTTAATGTGCTGCGCATAAGATCAAAATCAGCCCTACCAAGACAATAAACCATTTAATTACGTACACTTTTGGAATCCTTTTAACCATATTCAACTCTAAATGACGGCGAGTGGTCCCAACCATCAACATTGTAGGAAGACTCACCAAAATTTCACAAAGGCAGCATCAGAAACAAAAACCAAATCCAGGAAATGATCAGCACCATTAGTGACATAAGTGGGCTCATTGAGCATTTGAGAAAAACCACTTGAATACATGGTGTCAATAGCATAGTTGGAAGACCACGAGAAAGAACAATATGAATACCAGCATGCCACTCCATATGACTATTAAAATCACCTACAAGAGAAATAAGAGCATAGTCCTTCTGAGCAGCTGGTAGTTTTGACATAAGTGATCATCCAAGTAACTCCATTATTCAGTCTACACTTAGGAGGTCTATAAAGAAACACCAAACCAACCTTGCCTTATTAGTATGAAAGTTCACCAAACAATTTCAAGATCATCACATACTAAATCACTCTTAAAGACGATTACGCTGCGACTTAATACTAAAAGTACCCCACCACCATGAGAATTCCTATCATTTCTATATATAAGATCACTAGGTAAAATGTTCACCATCACTATAGTATCATCCAACCAGGATTCAGTCACAGAAGGGATGTCAAAGTTTTCAGAAGCAACACGGCATGCAGTTGCAGGAAACTTGGTTTTCATGCTTCTAGAATGAAGGTACAAAACATTAATCTTGTTAGGTTACTAAGCCTTACCATGGAGAAATTGATTTCTACTGTGACATGGGAAAATCAATATTTTTCCATTTTGCAAATCATTTAAGTCAAGGGATCCAAGCAGAGAAGAATTGCACTGACCATTTTTGTTATATCGGAAACCAATTGTAAGAGAATACCATATTACTATAAGCATCAACCTTGGTAGGCAAACTACCTTTTCCAAGTTATTAAATCAACTTTAAATTCCATTATGACAACAACACCGGTAAATCATTGACACTGCAGGCATTGAAGTTAATAAGATGCATCAGAATAGATGAGCAATAATGTTTAGAGTCAGAAACATGACAACAGAGATCTTTGGCGACATAATAAAGTTGGCATTACGCATGTGTACAAATAGAGTCAGTGTACATATAATTATGAGATTCACAGTGAGTGTAGTGGAATCAATGTCTGTATGGTGCATTCATCCCTGGCATCATCAGTAGTTTTAGCCAGGTTGGTACATTTGTCTGTTTTGGTCTGTCTGTGCTATATATTCGACGCTGAAGTCTTTTTGCGGCCCTCGCGAAAAATTGATGGATGTGGCACATCTTCAAGAATCCTGATAATTTCTGGCTAAAAGCTCATGCCCCTTCTGTTGGGTGTAGACGATCCTGAAACAAATCCTTAACAGCATGATTTCAATAAAATTCCAGTTATATTGTCACACAGTTGATTCAACATAATTATTCATAAAAAATCCACTTTGGATCAATTTCTTGCTTATCATCCCTTTGGATAATGGAAAGAAATGCTACTGACAGGAATCTGGGATCTTTGATTTGACACAGCTGAAAAGTTCTTTATACTTGTGACACTTTGCATCCTCTGTTAAATCTTTAAGGGAAAGGTGTTGGTTCCTACAATTCACGGTAATATAGTCTCCATATTGCTCGTGTCGTCAGTTCTTAAATACACACGCCCAACCTACCTACAACATAAACAGATTTTTTAAGAATATTTCTTATTTTTTTTTTCAAAATTGTCCTGCGCAACCTCGGGTTTTCCCAGATCACATCAATTTTCTAACTGCTTATTGCTCCCGCTGTTAACTCCCCCAAAATGACAGTTTAAAGGGCCACAGACTGGTCGATGACTGTTGATATATAATTTATCCATTTGCTCTTTTACAGTGTTTCGCTATTTGCATGGAGAACCTCAACCGCGGCAATATTAAGCGAGCATTTACCAAACAAAACGAATACTTTCAGAATGAGAAAGGCCCCCCATTTTTTTTTAACCCGGTGTTTGCATATTTGGAATGCTTAGATCAAAACTGAGATGATTTAGAATTTTTGGTCATGCACAACAGAAAATCGAAGCATGTTTTTCTATGGGGACAATTACGATAGCAGGCAAAATTTGTTTTCCAATGATTCATTTATCAGGAGGTTCATTATTCCTTAGTTTTATTAATCCTAAGGTGCATTAATCTGAAGGTTCATTTATCCGAAAAAGCTAGCCTTTTGAAATAAGATTTGTGTATCCGAAAAAGAAATATGGTTAGTTAATTCGAAGAAATAAGGGTTAGGATTAGTTTTGGGGTTAGGTTAATTTTCGGATCAACGAACCGTATTTCATTTTCGGATCAATGAACCTTTGGATAAACAAACCTTCGGATCAACAAACATTCGGAATAAGTTCCTTTCGGAATAAGAAACAAATGTTCAGATTAATGGAATAACACCTACGTACGTAGGTATATAAAATTCCTGTGTTCGGATTAACAACTTTCGGATATATGAACTTTCAGATATGCAATGGGAAGCATCAAATACACAGCCAATTTCTTCATGGTAGTTACCACACAGCTACCACTGAGTAGACATGGATTACCTACCCACTAGACGTACACTCGCCGGCCAGGATTCCATGTATTTTTTGCCACATAGATGGATAGTGTACACACAGCGGCGGTCTCCCCCGTCATGGAGTAGCTACATGGTTACACTGGCTCTCAGCGCGCGTGGTATTTCTCATGGCCAATTTTGTTTTTTAGATATTTTTGGTGTATATTTGCATTTTTATTACATGTGCAGGTATATGAGGGTTTTTGATGATGCCCGATTTGAATTTCGTAATGATTTTCTTCAAAAAACGTTCAAAAATGCTAAACAGAGAACAAGTGTATAGTGCCCTCATTTCATGAAATTTTCATCCACTCTCAAAAGGCGTCGTGGTAACCGTGGAGTAGCTATGTGGTAGCTGCCTGTCTACTCCGGTACTGTCTACACAACATCCACCTTCTATCTACTTAGTGGGCAACTACAGGCTAGCCATTTGGGTAGGTACAGCAGAGTAGACACATCACTGTATACCTAATAACTGTGTACTTTGTAAGCCCTATCTTGCAGCTACTGCCTCGCAATTAGCCCAGTGTGTACTGTGCAGTAGCTGCCGCGGTAGACATGGTGTAGCTGCCGAATCGGCTACCATGTGAGTAAGAAAATGGCCGTGTACAATTGTAAGATCACACAGATTTACTGCAAAACAAGTCGCAGCTTACCCTTAATAGTAAACATGAAATATTTTATTTATCGTTTAATTTCCTTTCTTTCTACATTTGTGTGAAAAGTAGTGGTTTGAACCAACACTGCTTGCATAAAATATCACAAACAATTAAAAAAATAATGTAATGGACACTTCACACTACAAACAAAATGAGCAGAATTTATATGAAGTGTATTATAGCAAAAAATGGTCGTAAAATCTTATTTCATTCCTGTTGAGTAGCAACAGCCTACAGTTGTAAATGCTTTGAGACCCACCTATATTGAATCTTGCAATATGTTATGTGTCTATGATGTACCAAGAGTCATTCCCATAGGATTTTTATAAACAATACACTACTTAAGGATTTCTAAACACCGAGTAAAATAAATACCACTACTTATCTATTAAAAGGTAATCACAACTTAAAATAGGCCACTAATTTTATTCAGAAAGTGATTGGAACAATGTTGATTATGAAACTAACAATGGGTGATCCTCATACATCAAGATGAGTGAATGACTTGCCTTTTAACGTAAGTACATTTCTTTTTATGAAGTCACTTCTACACTCAAAATACCTTGGTTCATGTAACACATGTCCGATATTGAAAATGAACAGTACTAACATTGAAGGCTGATTCAGAGATTTCGAAATATAATTTTTTTTTTGTATATTAAAAATACATCGGTCCTCGGACCGCATGTGTCACCTGCCGTCACGGTTTGTAATGATAGGTCTCATTTGGCCTTTGACCTCATTAACATATAAGGGATCCAATGTTGCACCTATGGTTCAAGTTTGGTTCCAATTGAACTTCAACTTTTCAGGTCAATTTTACATTTTCAGCCTATCTTACAACTTGACCTCACATGAACTTTGACCTTGGTATGTTACCTTTGACCTAATCCGCAAATGCAGGATCCCATGTTGCATCTCTGACTGAAATTTGGTTTAAATCCATCAAAGTATGTGGATATTACAAAGCAAATGTTAACCCTTTTTCACAACAACAACAGACATCAACAACAGACTACAGTGGACAAAGTGATCCCTATGTGTTTCCTGCCTTAGGGCAGGCGACACAAAAAATAGTCAACCAGAACTAAAGATAGTTACCTAAAATGCTCAATTCCAAAGTTTGAGATGAATCTGATTTTTTGTTTTGATGCAGTAAACACATGTATATAGTATAACAGTGCCATAGGATACTGTGTATAACAAAAATTCTGGATCTGGAATATTATAACAAAGATGAGATTTTCTATATGAAGGACACCGATTTGAGCTTAGCTATTTCACACAGTGATTAGTATATGGATAAGCATTATGTATATGCAAAAATCATAATTTGTTTGAAAATTGAGGGCGCCCTCTTCGGGAAATCTGAGTCAGCCTTTAACAAAATAAGGCCTTTCACACTGAGCAGGTTTTGCGACCTATCGCCATTTTTGAAGACTAATGAAGTTGTTTTCTGAATACTAGCTGCGCATGCACAATAACGCTTTAGTTAAAATGTAAAAGCTCCCCCAAGTAAGGATTTAATGAGCTCTTGCTTTCACTAAATACTTC
Source organism: Ophioderma brevispina (assembly GCA_023653785.1). Classification (NCBI taxonomy): domain Eukaryota; kingdom Metazoa; phylum Echinodermata; class Ophiuroidea; order Amphilepidida; family Ophiodermatidae; genus Ophioderma; species Ophioderma brevispina. The sequence goes on along the minus strand of JAMKCH010044207.1, from coordinate 9,348 downwards.
TTTCTGAGCCATTTACAGCAGTGGTTGTTGACTTTTTTTAATGCCGAAGCACATAGCCATCTTTTCTTTTAAGTGATACGACTTGTCACCTTGGTTGGTTTCTGCACAGAAATTGTGCATTTTTTGTCAACGAAATTTTACGGGATGAACAAGGAAGTTAAATATTGTTAATAATATGTCTTGAATCAAATCTGAGACGCGTCATTAAAATGTTGTGCGTTGACTGCGTATGCACAGCTGCACCTATTAACAAGCGTCCTAGTAACGTAAATATGTTAGCGCGATTGGCCAATTTGTACTTTTGTTGCGTGCTACGCTCGGCGCAAACGCTCACTGCGATCGGCACAGGGCGACGCGTCTCAGATTTGATTCCAAACATAATAGTCTCTTACATAAGTGCATTTAGTAGATGCTTGTGTGCTGTCACTTGAAGCACAACAGCGATGCAAGTCAGAGTTGAAGTATTATAATCAGACCTGTGAGTGGGGTAAAACTGGGGTTTTGAAAAAAGAGCTTAAAAAAGGCTGAAACTAGGTAAAAAGGTCAAAAACAGACTGAAAATGAAAGAAAAAACTCTTTGAAAGCATGAAAAATGGCTGAAATCAGCTAAAAAGCTGAACTCCCCACAGGCCTGTATAATGAATTTGGTGGCTGGTTTGAAATCTACAAAAGGCGATCGACCGGTTAAGTATATCAATCACCGAGCACTCAGTGTGAAAATCCTTAATGTGCATCACTCAATGAAGCAATCATGCTAATATCAAGAATTTGACATGAATGTTCAGGTTGACACATCCAAACATTTGAAAATGTATCAGGGATTTTGAGTGTCAGTATAGTATTCACAAATTCCTTTTTACTAATATAACCCGAGTAGACATGCTCTGTATTGCAAAAAGAAATTAACAATTTTCACAATGTTCAAATCTGTGTACTGGCTGTGTATAGGCTAACAATAAATACCCCAATCAATCTTTCAGCCCTCAAATAGTAAATCTCTGGTTCCACCCACTTTAGTGTTCTGCATTTTTTGGGTTGATCATCTTACATTAAGCCAATGAATGCTTTTATATTAATTATGTTTTACGTTCATTTTGATATGGTAGGTTTAGATTTCCAAGGTGGTGAAATTCAGCTTCCATTTTTTCTAGAATTTTTTTTTACTTGTCTATTCTAATTCTAACTTAAGTTCAGTTCAGTTTTAAGAATCACTTGACAGGATCATCTTATGTCTGAAACATACACTTGACCTAAACTGCCTAAACCCATTGCTTAACATGGTTCAAAAGAAAATTTACAAAGGGACTTGGCCAAACTACGCTACAGAATTGAATGTTTGCAAGACTTACTACAGGTAAAGTTGTCACTGGCGAATTAAACTACAAGTACAAAAGGGGAAATTTTATTTCTACACCTATCAGATTGTGACTTGTTAATTTTGTCAGATCTCTAAATTCACCCATTAGGCGACGAAAAAAGAAAACCCTGTTTTACGGGCGAGCGGACCTTTCGAGTAGGGTCGGTCGGTCGGGCGAATTTTTTCTTTTTTAATTTTTTTTTCTTTTCTGGAGCTCAAAATTGGCCTAAAATAGCCCCGAAATCTGAAAAATCAAGAGAAAAAAATGAAAAATTTTTACAAATTTTCTTTAAAAAAATTGCCAAAATTGATAAATTTGTGCTAAAAACAGGCTGATTTTACATGTTTTTTGGAAAAACTAAAAAAAAAAAAATCTGCAAAACTGAAAAATCAGGGTCGGTCGGGCCCGTAAAACAGGGTTTTTTATTTTCGTCGCCTTATATGATTTGTTATAACATCTGTCTGAAAGTCTGCAAACTCTAAGAAATCAGTATTATGTCTTGAATTGGGTTTCAAGTTTAAGAAGTTTTTCTTGACATCTTCTTTTTCATCTCTCCTTGCCTCCTAGAGAGAAATATCCAAGCAATACAAAATGCACTCTTTGCAGAAAAGTGATCACCACAAAGCTGAGGGAGTTTGCGTAACCTGACCCATCTGACTCGATTATGAATTCAGAAACCTTCCGAATTCATAAGTGTGTCAGATGGGTCAGGTTACGCAAACTACCCAAAGCTGATGAGACATCAACTTAGAGCTCTACAGAAACACGCAAATCACCCAACATTTGACTTTGCTCAAGATATATAATTGTGCGAAAGACCAATTCCTTTTGCATGTTATTATATCAAATGGGAAAAAAAGGATGGATTGCACAATGTTAACCTTTTTGATGTTTCCTGCCCCTGTCAGTCCCAGGGGAAGTCCCTGGAGGAACTACAATTACATGGTTAGCATGGACTTGTGCCCTCCTACAACATACCAAGTTTGGCTGCCACAGCTCATCTAAAAAAAAAGAAGATATAGGCAAATGTTGACTTTTTTGTGCAATGTTGACATTTTCCCCCACCCCACCATCAGACCCAGGGGAGGATGCTAGGGGAATTATATAGTTGGTAGGGGCTTCTGCCATCCACAATATACCTAGGTTTGGCTACAATAGCTCATCAAGAACAGGATTCATGATAGCATTTTTTTAATTATTATGGGCCACTGTGATACAAAAAATTGACCATTTCCACAAATGTGTGAAATTTAATAATTAAAAAAAAAAAAAAAAAAAATAATAAAATTTTAAATAAAATTGTCATTTTACAAGGCTCATAACTTTTCAAACAGTGACTGATGAATCAAAAATTTTATCTGTTTCATAAAAATTAATTAACAGCTCCTTGTGGACTGAAAAATGATTATTGAACCTAAGTGAGGGGTGAACCGGCCAACTTCAAAATCAAATCACTTCTAATCAACACTGGTTCAAGGAACCTCAGCAAGTGTGTATCTTAACCAACTCTGTGTATCTTAACATTATGTTCATTTAGAAACCAAACCAAAGATATGCATTGGCTTAAGCAATCCTTCATACAAAAAAAAAAATGACAAAAGTCTGAATATAAATCCCTTATGCACCTTCAATCCTAAATATCAAGATAGAAAGAGAAGGTTTTGATACAAAAATATAACTGATCTGGTTACATTTCTAATGCCCTTCACCTTCATACTGTTTGTTAACTTAATGATGACAAAAACTTGGAAGTATATATTTTCTCTTAGTGCTTATAAAAACCTTGGAATGGAAAGAATAATTTACAAAGGGGCTTCATACTTTTTTCTATTCAAAATAGCTTAACATATCAATCCGAATTTGACCATCAAGGATTGCATGTGAGTTGCCCTAATCCTACTCCTTAACCCTGTTTTCTCTTATAATAGGCCATCCAAAAATTCAACTCATACCCATTCCATTGGTCAATGTGTTATGGATACTATAAAGGTAACTGATGGGTAATTAGTCACATACCAGAAAGCTCTTTCTGGATGAGAACTTAATCATTTACCTATGGATTACATTAGTCAAAAAAACAAAGGGTTGGTTAAATGCAATTTGTGTGCCTAATCGTATTGGTATAGGATACTTTATATATTCACATCAGCTTCTTGATTAAAGTATTAACAAGAACAAACTTACAGTAAAATTAGATCTTATTGTGCTGTTATTTTCAGCTTCTTAATCACTGTGAAAATTCAGTTTAACAGATACTTGTTTGTTTTCAGAAAAACACAAATAGCCACTGAAAATAGAAACCAACACCAATCGGTAAATATATTTAAAAAAAAACAGAATTTGATCTTTTTTTGGCAAATATAAACAGAGATCAATTTTTGTGACCCAGTTTTAGGATAAGTTGAGAAATTCAATTGCTATTTACCAATATTTAGTTCTATAAAAACTCAGTTTACAGTAATTGCACTTGACACGGGTGGGTGGAAATTGCAACACTTAAACAAGCTACCAAAGTTTTTGGCTTAAGGTATTTTGTGCAACGAAAGGAAACAAAACAAGACCAGTGCACCCATTGAATTACACGCTTTGTTCGGTCATACTATACAAATGTATATCCAACAGCAATAACGAAACTGATCACAACATCCAAAGGGTGCACTGAGCCTGTTTCGTTTCATTTTGTTGCACAAAATACAGTAAGCCAAGTTTTTAAAACATTTCATATTGATGGGGTAAATGCAAAACCTTCAAATCAAATCCATGAACATTACCAAATTTATAAATGGTACATTCTTGCTACACAACAGCCGATTTAAATAATTTGTACAGTCAATCCTAACTATTTTAATTTTTGTTTGTACATCTCGATAGCCCTTAAGGCTGGAATGTACTTTAGTAAGTCCACACAGGTTTACTGATAGCACGATGTTAGAGCACAAAATTGGTACCAAAAAGTTTTTGGGTTGGCCAAGGAGATGCTAACAATCGACGAATGACACATCAGGTGCTCACTCTGTATGACTCCAACCTATAACCTGCTGCATATAACTAAAGCAAAAGAAATTGACATTTGCACATCATTTATCAGGATATTTCCAAATAATTGAAAAAAAAATAAATTACCCCCTTTTGATTTCCAGCTTGGGACAATCCTACAGATAGATAAATGAATATAGACATAAAAAAATACAAGCATTTGTGTTTATTTTTGTTAGCATACATTTCTTGTTGAAAATTTTCTTTGTTAAGACAGTTGTAGTCATTTTTCTAAAATGTTTATGTAAGATAAGTTTTTGATTTGGGTTTATATATGGACAATTTCCTAATGCACACGACGTGGAGTTGCCAAAACTTCAATATTTCGATAAATAATCGTACTTTACTTTTAGTTGATCATCTTTATACAGCATATAAAAAGTACCAGGGGAAGTTTTATCCAATCATTTCAGTAATGAATCCCAAAATGAAGTTTTCAAAATTTAAAGGTTTTATCCTGAAATGTTCTTTTTCACTTTTAATGCTGTTTGTTTTTGCTCTATTTGTTTTTATACAGAGTAATATACATACTTGGCATTACCATTCCAACATAACCTTTCCCCCTTGCCCAGTAGCAACAGAGTAACATATCACACCTTTAAGTTTCATGCGGAGCCCAAATGCTCAATTGCTTCGTGTACGAGAAAGACAAGCTATAGTATTTGTCAAAAATCCCTTGGACATGTATTTATGTACGGCCACTTTCCCGCCAATGCGACACACCGTTGGATTGCATGTAAACGCAGTTCACGCAGAGATACGCGCGCGTATGTCATGCCCCAAGGGATTATAACAGGACACTACAGCAAGTCATTTTCCACATGTAAGAGTGACAAAATGACTGAGAATCTTTCATTCTCCACTTCGTCATGTGAGTGCAAGAAGGTTGTAAGTGCAATAACTGCCATGTGATACATCTGTGTGCTGCCAGATTCTTGGAGATTTTGGCCCGAAATCATGCTCCAGGAGCGTATATTTTCAACTCGTCTCATAGGGGCGCTATTCATTATTATGTGTGCGCTTTATTCCGTTAATGTTTATATTGAAGTATTACAAAAGAACGACTTCCTGCCGGCTCGGATTGCGTGGCGTGTGTCTGTGGGCGCTCGTCTTGTTATCTAAAGGTCGTGGGTTCGAATCCCACTCCAGGAACAAAATTTAGTTGATGATTTTATTTGTATTTTAGAGTTGGAGATTGGAATCATAAAAACATCAGAGTTGTGGATTGAAGTAGAAAAATATTGAATAGCTGCCTTATGAGATAATAAGACTGGTCATGGTCCTGGAGCATGATTTCGGGCCACAATCTCCGACGTGCGTGCTGCCATGTGTTAGGATAACTACTTATCTTTGCAAGAGTAAGTGGCTCTAACCATTTCAAGAACCACTAACCAATTAGTGGCATAATAGTGTATTTGATTGGAATTCTGACAAATGGCAGTTATTACACTTACGACCTTCTTACACTAACACAACGGCTATTTTTACAGACAATTCTCACATAATTATTGTTGGGTCTATCACAAACTGCACACTGATTTGTCATTCTTGATGACAGCCAACAACTACAATCACTTCGTATGCAACATTGAGAATGACACATCAGCAAGTATGCCACATAAAAGGGATGGAGAGGTTTAGGTGCCATGCACAAGGTGTGTACTTGTACTTGGAATGTGGTATTGTTTTGTTAATGGATCAATCTAACAATAGAATTCCATGTTCTATGTACAAGTGCATGCATCATGTATGGCATTTAAACCTCACAAATGACTCTACAATAATACTTGGCACAAATGATGTCAGCATATAGTGTCAATGGAAAACCGAATCGGATTGAGTTATGTTACTATGCTATCATGCCGACTTGTAGGCAACACCTGTGCAGGTACTTTGTGTCGACTCGGAGTAGGCACATGGCTATAGTGCTTTTATCTTCCTCGAGTCTGTGACGCCCGTGTGTAATGCAAAAATCACAGCATTAAATCGTAAGAGTTGATTCAAAATGCAAAAATACGCAAAACAACTGCCTAAACACATGGTTGGTATTTCTGAAAGGGAGACTAACTTTAGACCTAGGTTTAAACCAGGGTTAGTCCTACAAGAGGAACCTTTTTCTTAAACCTACTCTAAAAGTGTGCTGTAACGAGTGAGGAAAATTCCTCATGGAGGGCTGTTCCAGCCCATCCATGAGGAATTTTCTCACACGTTACATTGAACTTTCACAGTATTTTGAAAGGAAAAAAGGTCCCCTCTTGTAGGACTAACCCTGGTTTAAACCCAGCTCTAAAGTTCGTATCCCTTTCAGAATACCAACCATAGACGTCACTGACTCAAGGAAGGTAAATGGAGTATTGTATAGCAAGGGGTCTGGCCATGGAGTCTGGCAGGCAGTCTTGCCAACTAAGAGCCAACTTGCCTATACTTAGGAAAAGTAAGTGCCCTCCATCTCCATACACAGATACACAGATGTTATCACATCAGTTATTTTTATGCTATAGTTAGAGCCAGAATTACACTGTCATATTTGCGTCTTACGTCGGGAAGAAGCGTGCTGCGACTGGCTGAAGAACTGAGCAGTATCTCATGACTTCTACGATTGACATGACTGAGTATTACATCTACTACAAGGCATATGACGCTTTGTTATACAAATATTGAATGCCTAAGAGTTGACAGTAAAATATATCACAAGGTTAAAAGCTGAGTGGAATGGATCAAAATTTGACCAAATGATATATTTTTACTATTGCACAAATTTAGGTGGTCGATATTTGTTTTTTGTCATATCACCCATTTTTGTTTTCATGCCATGTGATAGTACAAATTGGTTCACGAACCAGCAATCTTGCCCCGCGTCGCAATCAGAAATGGGAAATCAACCAAACTGCCTAACTTAAACCATATTTTGATCAATTTTCCCTACATAACCTCTGACCTCAACGTCCTGAAGGTCACTCCCATCCCTTAATGATCACCTTCTGATCACTGTTACCAAGTTTAGCTTAAATTGTATACCTAGCAAATGGGGGAAACAACCTATTTGGACCAGATTGATCTACAAAAGCCTTGACCATAACACTTACTACATGCCTCAGGAATAGAAGAGGATCTCGATTCAAGACATGGGGCGGTATTCTAAACTGCCCTGCCTTTGTTTGCATTAGAGGTGTTAAGGTCACTTCTTCCCTCTAGTCCTGCTAAGCATGACTATAGAGTAGCCTTATCTTTTACCTGACATGTTTTGCTGGCCCTCGAGTCATGCAATAATAAACTTAGGACGAATGTATAAACAATTTTGCTGCACTTAATGATTCTCTATACGAGTCCAAGTTTAGCAATGGTACTTACTTTCGAGCTGTAAGACATCGGTAGACAATCCTGAAAATGTTTTAAGTGGTTTTCGGGAAGAGCCAATTTGATGCACTTTTCAGAGGATAATTCAATGTTCGCAGATTAAGTCCAAACCAGATGACCAAGAGTCATGACACAGGTGAAAGGTCACACACGTGAGAGCGTATTTTGTAAACAAAATCAGGTGGGTGAAAATGTGTACAATGCCCAAAGACGATTTTGAAGTGATAGCACCAGCCAGAGGCAATTTCAATGAGCTACCTAATAGACTCCTAGGCAAGACTTCCATATGTACCCCCTCTCATATATTTACATGCAACATAAAATGTTATTATTTTAGCTGTTTATTCCGTTTTTGATCAAACAAGGCCAAAATTAAAATAAATTTTGTATCATGTAAATATATTCCGACTCCTAATTCATGCAGTATGACGTATTGACCGGGAATGATGTAGCATGAATTGCACAGCGCCACAGACGACCGACGATCAATGAGCTACTGATTTCATGCAGTATGCCTGCACTCTCTCGATCGATACGATCCCGATTTATTTAGAATCCCTGCTTCAATGCGCCTACCAGATGTTGTTTTCACAACAACCTAGTTATTGCGCATGCGCCAAAATGGAAGCCAATGAAGTTTGGATTGGAAAGCTGGAACTTTCAAAATAATGTCTTTTTCAGCATAATCCTTGACAATCGCGTATAAGAAATGTGTACATTTGCCGGTATTCCTCAAGATCATTTAAAAAATTCTGGCAGTTGTGACAAATATCTAAGAAAGTCACAATCATAAGTACACTTGCCATGAATACGCAAGGATTCCTTATTTTCATAGTAGCATTATGTCGTAACAAGAGGTCCAGTCCAATGTTAATGTCAGCCATATAATGTGTATGTAGAGACCTTGAGTTACGATTATCGGTACTCCCCTCCCACTCGCTGATCACTGTTAGCAGGTTTGGTTTGAATTGAAACAATACTTTGCCAATCTATTTTGACCCAATTTGACCTTTGATCTCAACCTCATTAAGGTAATTTCTCCCTTCTCCCACTGATCATTGTTACCAAGTATAGTTTGAATTGAAGCAATATTGCAAATCAGGAACTTCAACACAAATGCCCAGACAAACTGAGAGGCACAGACAGAGAGACAGACAGACAGACACACACACACACACAGCAATTTCTTAGCCTTGCTCTGAGCAAGCTCAGGGGCAAGATTAAAAACTATCATATGGCTGAAATCACTAATCATGATATAAAATTCACTGTCACAAAACCTCCAACAATTTGAAGACATGTTTGCATGCTCACCATTAGTGTGCACTATTAAAAACTATGTAAAAAGACAGCAGACAGACTGTAATACTTTGATGGCAACTATAACAACCTTGTCTTTTTTTAAACTACCAAATTGTAAACAAGTTGGTATTCTCAATGTGGAGAAGTTGGTAAATTGCTCTACGAAATCAGAGGGTTTGTTCAATACTTGACGGCAGAACTGAATTGGTCTTGTATCTATCTGCCTGTTACAGTATCTCGCACGATCAATGAGAAGTTGCTTTCCATGATGTACAGCATTTCTGCACGTCCTTGA
>JAMKCH010044206.1:0-12679 GCA_023653785.1 Ophioderma brevispina | reverse complement strand
AGATTAAAGATTAAAAAAAAGAACCCAAAAGGGTTCTGTAAAACCTGAATTGGTTCTTTAAAAATAAAACAAACGGGTTCTTTGGTGATCAAAGAACCTTTATAGAACCGTCATTTTTAGTGAAGGTTCTGTAATAGAAGACAAAAGGGGTTATAAGTTGAACCCATTTTCAAGAGAGGCCTAAGTGTACTCTTTGAATCTTTTTTTATTTATGTCAAGGCTAATCTAGGCATTAATAGTTTTTTTTTTTTTTTTTTTTTTTTTTTTTTTTTTTTTTTCCTGGGGGGGGGGGGGAGAGGCATCTAATACTAGGGCTACCTCATACTATGACATACACGAAAATGCATGATGGTCATTCTCAGGGGTAGCTTAAGCGAGATAGGGGGTCGCAAAAGATTATACAGGGGTCAAAATTGAAAAGTGGTCCAATCTTGTTGAATTGCATACCAAAATGTTCGTATGATCACAAGGATTTAAAAAAATGTATAGTTTGTGCTATGCCTGACTTACCCTTATGGAGTTACAAGCTGAAACCGTTATTATAGGTCAAAGGTTAAATTTAGCTTCTACAGGGGTATTAAAAAAACCGCTTCAATATCAGTGGAAATGGTCTCATTTTATATGTAATGTAATCACAAATAAAATAAGGTATAGTTTGGACAATGTACAATGTATAGTTATCAAGTTACACCCAACATTAACCCCCAGCCCCTATAGGGGTATATGGGTAGTACTAACAAGGTGCGTAACTTGATAAATTCACATTGCAGACGGTCCAAACTATTCCTTATTTTAATTGTGATAACATTACAAACAATATGAGACCATTTCCACTGAAATTGAAGCGTTTTTTAGTATTTGACCCCTGTTTGACCCTCTGAGTCAACCAAATAAGTGGTGTTTTGAATTTTGTCAATCCATGGACAAGTTGGTTCGTATGAGGGCGCGCGGTATTCTAAAAATAGGGCCAACTCAGGGATGGACCGATTATGTCCAGGCAGGGCATAGAGCTTGCCCAGTGATCTCTGATTTTTTTTTAGGGTTTAATTTCTTGATCTATTTTTTCTATACCTGTACATTGATATGCACTGCCATATTGGTGAATGCCACTGTTGTAAAAATATACTTCCAAATAATAAAATAAAATAAATAATTTTGATTTTATATGTTCAAACCTACTGTTCCCTAAATACGAAGACAGAGCCGAGACTGTGGGACAGTCTACTGCGCGCTCGACTTCAGACCGAGGGGTCCTGGGTTTGAGTCCCGGTTTCGGCAGGACCGATAAATAAGTCGCTGGTATACTTCGGTGAGTATTTAGATATATTACGGTTTGTGACGTTAGAGTTCGTGACAATAGCCTTGAAAAAAAATTACTTGCAAATTTCAATTGATTGTAATATGACCGAATTGTTTGCATGAATTTTAATTGCTATATGTGGGGTTCATATGACACTTGAAGGTGGGAATAATAACCTACCCACTTAAAAAATGGTAACGATTTGTGTTAGATGATGTGGCCCTGGTGTTTACAAACACACAATTCCTTGAAGAATGAAAAGTAATGAAGAAAAACTTGAAATGAGGCAAATATGTAAAGGTCAAGGCATTGTGGACTGACACATTGATAATTACTAGATGATGGAATGAGGTTCCTGGTCAATGCGTGAGACTGTCTTTTTTAAAAGACTATTTTTGTTCAGTATTGACCACTTACCAACTACGAGACTTGCAATCGGCATCCCGACGATGGTTAAAACCACCACCACAACACAGGCTGCATTTTGTAAACATGAAAACAAAACGGTAAAAAAATTGGCCGAAAGTAAAACTGAGAGAGGCACTTGTTTTTGTTTAGTGTGTTTTTTGTTCCCCAGTGTCTCCCTTACGGGTTTATAAAAACACGGACATGCAAGAAAGCCATTTGCATAAAACTAGACTGTTAAAAACTATGCAATCGAGATTATTTAGTCAAGAACACTGAAGGTATACCCTACTGAACTTTTTCAATAATATTTTACCTTCATTAGAGTTGGTTTAAAGGTGGTAACCCATCATGGTGCCTTTTTATATGAATTTTGTCTCCCTCACAATGGAATCATATACGCAAAACAATCGAATTACCAATTTTGAGTTAAATCGGTCCGTCTTTCGGATAGTAACCCAAAAATGTGTACTCCTGGCCCTTATGATAGTCTAGTGTTAATAAATGTCCGTATACCACCCTTGGAGAATGTTTTGTTCATAAATCAAAGGCACATTTCCTGGGGGCTAAAATTTCACTGCGGTAATGGAACTTTCTTCTGCTACCAAAATTCCATGTCATTTTGGTGGAGTAGAGTGCAATTATTAAGGACATGATGAGTGTTTCCTCGTTAGAATACACATTGCTCTAAGTAAAAATAAAATAATACGTTTAAAAAAAAAGTGAAGATGTTCGCTCCTTGTTTCGTGTAACATAATTCATGCGTTATAATGTCAGAATTGCACGCATAATTAGTCAATACAATAACCTGTGCAATGCGAAGATTAAATTTAAAACAGAATTTTGTCTGAAGTAGGGTTGTAAATGAGAATGTTAATGAAGATTTTTTGTGTTTAGGTTGTTAATAGCTTTTGAATCAGCATGTTGGGTCCAACCTCTAGGAAAATGTGGGTGAACGTTTGTAAAATAAGGGCAATCAAATTTACAAGGGTATAAAATTTGAAATCAAGGTCAAATTATGTTTAAATTTGTATGTATTTGGTCTCATTAAAAGGATTAAAAAGGTAGAATTTAGTTACAACAAACAACGCGAGAGTAAGGTTCAATGTCATCCTGTGGGCCAAAATATCCCATACTCATATTTTTGTTGAAATTGTGTCAACTTCTCTCCTGGTCATACAGAAGCAGAAATTCACATTAATATTCTTTGGGTGACGGTTCTGTTATACAATGTTGAGGTCAAAGTTTTTGCTTACCCCTATGTAGACCCTTCCCTTGTTACACCAAATGACCCTTAGAATTGGGTATAGGTGTGCGACTCCTCAGCTGCACAGTCCCCGACCAAACCAAATCTGAGTTCCCCCCCCCCCCGATATAGGGTTCTCATAACCCTACTACTGCAGCCTTATTCTAAGAATAAGGCTTACCGAGTAGGGGTACACAAGTCAACCCCTTGGAATAGCAATGGATTTGACCTTTGTTCCCCCTACATTGGGAATAAGCATTTAAACATCCAAACTAGTCCTTATTTTTAAAATCCTATGAGCTCCAATCAATAAATTGGTAAATCGGAGTCATTTTAAAATTTGACCCTGTACAACTGACAATGACCCTTTTCTGATTTTTGCTGTTTTTATAGCCTATAACTCAAAACTTTCGGCCGTCAGTATAAAACTATAACCTTTTTTGGAATCCTTGATGATTGAACTAATTACTTGGATACTTTTTCAACATGATGGATCAATTTTCAAAATTTGAACCCCTGTTATTGACCTTTGAACTCAACGAAAAACCAATTTCCCTCCCCACTCCCATACGATAACTCACTTTTTTTTGTGTGTGTTTTTTTTGGTAAATGTTCACACCTTTACTATACCAAAATCAGTTTGAAATCAGCTTCTTTAAAAAATTTGACAATTTGCTACAAATAATGTTTTTAGTTGAGTTACTAGTGAGAGGCTTACGAAGGAGGTAGGTGTGACACGATTGGGCTTAACAATAAGTATTATTTTAATTATGAGGAAAACATTGTACACAGTAATGAAGAGAACTTGAAACCATGTGACAACATGGTTTATGTATTCCACGATTTTTCCATGTTTACGTTAGATGAACGCTTCTGATCCACGTCTTTTAATTTAGCCTCAATATCATAATCAAAAACTTGATTCAAATTCCATTTCATTTCACCTGTTAGTTTATTTGACTTGGTATAAACGACCTCCATGATGCTTTGAAACATTCAATAACCGTATTCCAGTTTTTTAAATTTAGGTTAACTGCCGTCTGTCATTGAATTTGGACCCCCCGATTTCAGAAGGGCTTCACAAGACACTTTTCATACTTTTTATCCATAAATCCAATTACAAACAAACCCAAATAAAAATCTTGGTCAAAAGAAGATTATAATAATCAAACCATTATCATCTATACACAATAGTTTACATTATTGTCTCAGAAAGAATCGCTTTAAAATCCTGCGTTTTTCTTGATACACACTTGTTAAAAAATACTGTAAATTTTACTGGAAAACAAAATTAACGTAAAAAGTTACAGTATACCTGTAAAAATTAATTTAAGGGGTTTGGACGAGATAGAATTCGGCCTCGAGAATTTCTCTTTATATTTTTGATCATTGGTTTTTTCATCTATGCTGATAACATTTTTAAAATAAAAATGGGGGTTTCTGTTACTTTTTGAGAAAATATCTCCCAAAAATCCAAAACAGGTATTTTCTGAACAGTTTTTACATGTAGGTTACTATGGAGAAATAACAACCTGTCGACAAAATTATTCATAAGTACCAAATCTTCATAGAAAATTTTTGTTTTCACATATGTTTTATGCCCGGAGAGAGCTTTTGACATACCTAAATAAAAAAATGTGGTTTCCCTCTACTTTTTTAAATAATTGAAAAAACCGAGTAAATTTTTTCCGGAAATTTCATATCAATTCTGCGACTTATCTTTGGGCGTCTATACACGTTCGAGGCGCAACGACTACACAGCTCGGTGGAAATCACGGCGTGATGATTGTCAACCCACCGCTAAGACGCGTCTATTACTCAATTGTCTCGCACTTTTTTTATCGTATTTATTTATTTATTTTTACGTTTACACATAAATTTTCTAGTCCGTTTTTTCGGACCCATTTTTTGTTATTGTTTATAATTGAATGTCAAATTTTATCATATCTACTTTATTTCCAATATAACTTTCTATTCCTTTTTCCTCTTTCTTCTATTCTTTCTTTCTGTTCATATTGGTTTCATTTTTCTCAAAACCCGGTGAGAAAAAGTGAATATGGGTCCTTACAACTATTTCTACATGTCTATCTCTTGATTTTCAATTTGTGGTTCATATTCTCAGTATTGTATCAGGAATCAAGCGTCATTTGAAGTAATTTGCATTTTCGTAGATTGTATAAACAGTTTTTCAATCATTTGTAAGTAACAACGTAATTCCAGGTTTCATTATTAATATTTAAAAAGAACAATATTTAATTTTATTTTTTTAAAGTTAATGTGCGGCTCCTTATAGTCTTATCTATTTCAATATATTTTCATTAAAAATTAGCCAAAAGTTTACAAACCACAGTAGGTCTAATTATTGTGAGTAGACTTATGTCGGATCACTCTTTCATTCGGAATCAGATTGTTTCCCACGCCTAAAATTTAGAGTTCCAAATACATTAGTCATCTCACATTTATTCCGCGCCGAGAATAGCATTATACCGGGCCGATAAAAATAATGACAGACCCCTACAACGCATCTTGGCAAAGATGTACCGTAATAGACCGTATTCAATATGACGTCAGCCACCAGACATTTGGTGGACAATATGCATACATTCAGGACTACAATACATTAAGTAGTATATGGGGAAATGTACTGGATGTTTGTTTTAGTTTTTTTTTCATCTCCCTTTTGCCAACCATGTTTTTTACCAATGTTTTTCCAATAAAAGAATTTTCATGAATAATGAAATCATGGGTGTCATTTTTTAACATGTGTTCTTGGGTGTTTCTAAAGGGGGCAAAAATTTGTACAGGGGTAAACAATAAAGTTGGTTTAATTGTTTTAAAATTTAACAAGTCTGTCGGCTGCTCACAAGGTTTCTAACAGTATAATTTTGCCATATTTACGACCTATTGTTTTAGTCAATAGTCTCATGAAAAGTTAAGAGGCATTATTCAAGCATGGTCCGATTGTTGAAACTTGTTTTAATCGTTCATTTGGTCCATACTAATAAGAAATGTATATAGATTTCTTGGTTTTCACTTTTCAAATGGAGACTTTTAGGATATGACTGGGTGGTCTCACCAGAGACCCTGTGGACCCGGCGCATATTTGCCCTCTAAATTATTATCAAAAACGTCATTTACAAAACTGCAACCTTTATATTTTCTGCTTCTCTACAGAAGACGAACAATTTGCACCATTTTAGAACACACCGATGATCTGAATTTTACCCCCAGTGGTGACCTTGAACGCATTTTGTCTTGTACCGCTTGTACTATAACTCAGGTAGTGCAAACTATACCCTTTCTCTTCTGCAATCCTTGAAGGTAACATGAACATTGATGTTATACTTTTAAACCACATGTTGCTCCCTTTATATTTCCCCCCTGTATAAACCAGTGTAAAACTTTCCCCCCATAGATTCCTCCAAGAACCATTTTAAAATGCACCCATGATTTTGAATCCTCATACAATTTTGAATTTTGGAAAAACCTTGGTTGCAAGATGTATATGAACTTTTCAAACAAAAATACAGTTCCACATGTACTATAACTGTCAATCGATCCATGTTTTAGCGATGTGCACATGGATCATTGAACAGGGTGGAATGTATTGTAGTCACGAACTGCCCTACGTTGGCATGTGCGTATGCATTGCTCGCGTAAAATTCCCGCACGTGAATTTTTGCGTTGAATAGCCGCCGAGAATTGTACGGCTTCAGGCTTAACAACTAGTCTTGGCTAAGGTCCTTCGTTCCACCGTAGTTCCCTGAATCTCGCTCCAAACTCCTTAATCAAACAATATAAAACATATTTTTGGGAATTATTATAGAATTGGTAACATGTGTGGAGAAATAAAAAAAGCACTGGCGATCACCCTAACTTTGTAGGGGGCCCTATCAAACAATTTTTTTACGGTGGCATATACTGTAAATTTACAGTTTGTAAAATGTATTACATCGAACTGTAAAATATACAGTAAATTTTGAATGAAAAACTGTAAAAGAAGAAGCTGTAAATTTTACGGGGTTTTGTGTTGGCGGAATTGCTGCCAGGATTTTTCCCTGTACAATTTAGAGTATTTTTCCCTACCCTTTTAGGTACTATCGTATAATTTGAAAATTCATAATTGTGTGTAATAATATGTGATGCTCATTATAATTTCGACTAAATGCTCCAACTTTTAATTGAGTGCCACTTATAGTCCTGGAAATTGAACATAAAATTTAAAGTATTTTGCTGTATTTCCAAATTACAGTCAAATATTGTTAAGTTTTTTATTTTTTTTATTTTTTTTATTTTTTGAGTCAAAATTTTTTACAGTGCCTGCACCGCTGTAGTTATTTGGGACCTTAGGGTGCTACATATACGGGAAAAAAGTTGTTAACACTCGGGCAAAGGCATTTTGTTAAACTAAAGTGGATGCATGGCTATGTTTTGGTATACTCTTTTGAGCCAAATAAACAAGCTTTCATTTGCCGTTTATTTTTAATTCCAATCCAATATGTAGAGAAAAAGATATGCTTCGTTAAAAAGGAGAGTGGCAAAATCGGATTGGTCCGATTTTGGTTTATACATTTCCTAATGTTGGCCGGGAAACATGATATTGGTATTATTCAAAATTCAAGTGATTGAGTACTTAGACTTTGCCAATCCCTTTTGAACCCCATTATGGCCAAGAAAGTGTGAATTGTCTTCATGATCAGCAATACTTTAGTGTGCATTTTTCAACTTTAATCAGTGGAGTTCACTTTTCATTAGAAAAGGCTTATGTAACCTAACAGAATTGCTCAAATCCTTACACAAATGCTAAAACCAAAACAGAAACCAACCAAGCAAACAATCAGACGCTTCATATTGAATTCCAGGAACCTAGATTCTGTAGACCGAACAAACCACAAAAAATACGCAAAAAACAAAAAAGAAAAACAACCCTAACCTCCTATAATAGGCCCTATGTGTATATGAAATAGGCGAATTGGAAATAAGACACCAGTAGCAGGCCCAACATACCCATAACAGACCGAATGGTAAAAACCCAAGCCAACATCTCCTCCTTTGTTTAGAAGAGGCCGTTGTGGTAGATTCAACGATAAAAGCTTGGTAAACCATTTGACAGGAATTTGTAGTCTCCTCAACAGGAATCAAACAGCAGATTGCATTTCTTTTCTTTTTAAGATGGAAAGAAGAGGTTCTCATGAATTGTATTCATGCTGGCGTCAACGCATTCAAATGCTAGAGGCGGACAATCGACCAAGTGATTTGCACTCTCATATTGAGGATCATATCATTAGTTCACGCATCGGACTGGAATGAAATAAATGGCAAATAAAAGGTTACTTTATTGGCTTTAAAGGAGTACCAAACAAAGACCCGTGCGTACTTTTCTTTTAACCAAAATGCTCTTGTCTTGAGTGTTAACATTTTTGGGGGACAGCCTGTATAATTTACATCTTTTTTTTCTAAAAGTGATATGTTTTCTATAAAGCGAGACAGCCTTACATCATTGCGGCACCCGGTTGCGGCACTACCAGTCGGGCTACAAGTCTGGTTCAGATTTCACTATTTGAAATATTTGATTTCACTATTTGAAACTTAAGGTTCTGTAGAACCTTAATTAAAGATTTAAATTATAGGCCTAGGTACTTTCCTTTGGTGCGTGAACATATTCTGATTGGGTGACTCGATCATGGTATAAATTTTCATATTCATATGGAAACATACAATAACAAACGTCTGGTTACAAATTTTGAGTTAAATCGATTTTAGTTGGATTTTTAACACCAAAAGAAACATTTCCTGGGCCTTAAATGTCATTGATAAAAATATGAACTTTCTTCTGATCATACCAAAATCTCAATTTTGATAGAGTATAAAGTTGGGGTGGGGCTGGGTTGTTGTTCGGGTCACCCACAATGTTGTGAGCATTTCGTGTTAAGAGTAGGCACACAAATATTTAGGGGAATTTGAAGAGAAAAACATGTTTGCCTATTTTAGTGTTCATAAAAGTCATGCAGAAAACTTGGGTTTTGCATAGGCCTATAGACAAATAAACATTCTTAACTCGTGAATTCCACATGTACCGTGGATCTCACACTCATATCAATTGCTCGAGAAATGTTTTACTTACTTAATGCTCCACAGCAATTGTCAGAGTCATCATCATCGGCCATTTTCTATCTGAATTCGAAGACTTGAAAAGGATTTTCTATTTTTTTAACCTATATGGCGACCAACTTTACGCAATTGCAGATGAATATTTTCCTATTGCCCCACAATGCACCATTCAGGGGGCGTAAACCTCGCTCCTGGCACGACGCAGTTGAATTGGACATGGTTTGGTCGAGTAAAAAAAACATGTTTAGCGTTCCCTCCCGCTTTCTTTTTTTGAGGCAGCTTCAATTTTATTTTATTTTTTAACATTTTCAGTAAAGTTGAGATGCTTTATACAGATTTGCTAATGTACAAGAGTTACAGGCATGTGAAGTTGCGGCCGCAGTGCAGGATTGACGATATCCTCGTTTTAATAGCCTCATAATACGGAACAAAGAGTAGGGCAGCATTTTGAGTATCCGCACCACAAAATGCCATATAGACCAGTTGACGTAGATGTTAAAACCCGGGGGGGTTTTTTTTTTTTTTTTTTTTGAACGGATTTTGTCTCCGAAAGTAGGGGCTTGGTAACTGAAATTTTGAGAAATTTGCAGGCTTGGGAGCTGAAATTTGGCTAAAATTCGGCTTCTGAGGCCAACATTTTCTGAAAAGGGGACCTTAGGAACTGAATTATGTTTCACTGGGGTCTTGGGAACGGCTGGAGAGACGCGAAAAGGGGGTCTTAAGGGCCGCACATACCCGTACCTCTTTTCAATGTCAGTCCCCTCCCCCCCCCCCCCCCGGGTTTTTTTTTTTTTTTTTTTTTTTTTTTTTTTTTTTTTTTTTTTTTTTTTTTTTTTTTCGCCCCCCCCCCCGGGGTTAAAACATCCTACGTCACTTCTTTTGTTGCCTGCGAATCAATTCCTGCGAATCGTTATGGCACAATTGCCCAGTGTGTACCTATTTCAAGATACCAGGCCCTAACATGTTTACAAACATTGCTGTTAACTGGTCTATAATTCGTGGCCGCGGAGAGCAGAGCATCATTTCTCAGTGGATTTGCCTTATATGAAGGTTAATGAATAAATTTAGCGGGGGTGCCCCTCGTGAAAGTGTGGACTGAATCATAATACAGGGGTCAAAAATGAAAAATGCTCGGACTGCTGTAAAAAGGTAACCAACGTGTTCGTCTTGTTACAAGGATTACAAAAAGGTATACTTTGTACTACTTAAACAACTTATGGTTATGGAGATATAACACAAAAATCGTCAAATGTCAAAGGTCATAACGAAAGGTTAAATTTTAAGTATTGCTCCGATTTCTTCAAAAATGGGCTCAAATTGTTCATCTTTCCTCAGGGACTGCAACAAAAACATTTTGCACCGTCTAACATATTTTTAAAATTCGGAGATCAATAGAGGTCAATTGGGTTGACCTTGTTTGCTATTTATCTCGATAAACAAATGCAGATGAGAGTGCCAACTACTTTTGTTGCAATCCCTGTGGAAAGGTTAACAATTTGAGACCATTTTTAAAGAAATCGGTGCAATATTAAAGATTTAACCTTTGGTGTTGACATTTGACGGATTTTGTATTATAAATCGGTCCTGGATTCCGCCCACACTTTCACGAGGGGCACCCCCGCTAAATTTGTTCATTAACCTTCATAGAAGTCACTGTTATAGAAGACTAATCCACTGAGAAATGGTGCGCTGCTCTCCACGATCACGGAATTGCCCCAAATGACCCGACATTATGCTTTATCCTCTATGTCTAATGGGAGCTATATCGCCGCAAGGTTTTATCGTTGGGGGAGGGGTTGCTGGGGTCTCCCCCATTTGGCCAGAAATTGCCCCGTCCCCCACTTGACAATTTCCCCAATATTTGCCCGAGCTTACATCTGCTTTGAGTATCCGTTGAATGTATAGACAGAGGCTGAAACATAGACGTAAACACCTGTAAAAATAGATGAACGGAATTTAGCAAAATAATGTTTTAATTACCCAAAGAATTAGCACCATACTTGATTTTTTTCTCAAAATGCATCTCCCATCAACAGAAATCCCCAAAATATGCCCCCATCATAACAGGTCTCCATATTAAGGGGACAGCGGCATATCCCCTTCCTCTCCCCGCAAAATTATAACCGTATAACCCTGCAATACATGCTCTTCACCTATTAGTCGGATAAAAAATAATAAAAAGCAGCTCCTCCTCTTTGTTTTCAAAAACCCGGACACTAAACATGTTGTTCTTTTTTTACTCGGCCTCGTCTCTATGGGATAATGCTAACAATTAATAATTCTTGGAATTTGTTAAATATTAATTCAGCTGCTATCATGATTACGCCGCTGTTTGCTTTTGCTACTGCGTGTCGCAAATAGTGTAGTAGATAACCATAAGCATCGTGCACTTCTGGACAAAAGCATGAAACTTGGCACAGACATTCCTTGGGGTGCACAAAGCAAACTTAGAAGGGGTGCCCCAAAATCGGACCTCATTAACGACGTCATATGCCCCGACCCCTTTTTTGCATATTGCTTAATTATGTCAAAATGGAAATTCCTCAGAAACCTATCATGTATGGTATCAAATTAAAGCCTGGAACATAAAGATCGTATTAAAGATACTTTTAGTAGGGTATCTTAGCATTTGGGGTCATTATAGGTCATTAAAGGTCATTGGAGGTCATTTGATATTAAATTTTACCAAATTTGGTATCCAATTCCACCACATGGCGTGCATACAATAAAGGGCAGTTCCGTAATTATGTCAAACAAATTTTGACATTGTAAAAAAATAAAATCATCCAAATAACTTGATTTTTGTTTCATATCAAATGTAAATACTATGTAGTTTCATGAACAAATAGGCATATTCAATTTCACAAATTAGATTTTGTTGGATATTACAAAAAATGACATGCTGTTGCCGTACATTCCCAAAATGGCATTATCAAGCACCTTGTACTACTTTTTGATGTTATTTAAAACAGAGATTGCAAATTTGAAAGTTGGTAATAACTTCTTTGATTTTGTCTTTTTAAAAATCTGTGTTCATTATTAAGAAATAATGACATTTCGTCGTTGAGGATGTACAAATTGAAACATTTCTGCAACGTACATCCACAACGGTTATCATTGGGAAATTTAACCCTAAAGATGACAGCTTTGATTTTTATCTTTGTTTTCTTTTTTCTTCAGCTTAATCGCCCTAATGTGTACAGATCTGTTAAAAAAATTAATAAAGTTTTGCAAAAGGGGACTGTTACTAAAACATGAGTAACTAAAAAAGTACACTTTTGTGTGTACGTCCACAAGGGGGGGGGTTGTTTTTATGACTTGTCATGCAAACCAAGAATGTAATTGGAATTTAAATTTTCAGGTCTAATTCTTCTGCCAGAGTCTACTTCAAATACAATTGCCTAAAATTCAAAAACCTGAATAATTAGAAGTTCTGGGTCCGAAGTCACTGGATACCTTTTCCATGACAAGGCACACAAAGTCCAGAGCAAAAAAAATCCTGTGTCGAGTGGCGAGCCACTTGCAGTTCACTAAGCAATAGAGGTAATTTCCTGCAGCCATACTTCAGCAGTTCTCTACTTACCTTGGATATTTCAGGTGGCAAGGTCTACAATAGC
>JAMKCH010044205.1:0-12142 GCA_023653785.1 Ophioderma brevispina | reverse complement strand
AGGTCGCTAACATAAAAGGTAAAAAAAATATTTCGATTTTTTTTTACGCCCCAAAGGTCAATCTTGATGACGTCATCATTTTTCGTCATATGCTCTACTAAAAATATATTTTGGCAATAAAACATTCTATTCCTGCTCAATAACTCCTATGCCTATAAAATAAGTTAAAAGATGGGTTAAATGGTTGCTTAGTATGTTTGTCAGAGAAATCGCTTACTTTTTTGATGCCCAAAAAACAAGTAAAATCAAAATTGAGAAATCGCCGTTTAAACTTTCTATTTGTACATACGGCAATGGACAATATTTACAACTGATATAAAAATTAAAAACAAAATGAAACGACCTACTCTTTGCTAAGTGAGGTGAAGAAAAGTACCACATGACTACTGTCTGGGCTCTCCGAATATGCCAAGAAACAAAAATAATTGAAAATTTACCATCTTTTTCTCTAACATTTATGACGTCATCAAACTGACGTCACCGGGGCTATGCATCCCATTTTTTTAAAAGGAATGACATCATTTTTCTGGGTTACTAGACCATGTAGAATACAACCATGTAACGTCGGAGGATCCTGGGGGGGGGGGGAGCCCGGTACGGGGACAGCTCACGGGCTAGTTATTGTTATTTACTAAAATGCAGCGTTGTACCGGTTGAGTGCATTAAGCAAATAATCATTTAAAATGCTCTTATGAAACCATGTCCTGTACCTTGGAATTTAAGTGTAGCTGTCTTTTTTTTCTGTGCATATTTAATTACTTTACATAATCTTTAGATATGTTAATATTACACTACTCTAGCCTAGAAAGAAAATGTTTGGGAAAACTAGTCTCACTTTAGTGCCACAAGTGTTACGTAACCAAATTAAAATCATAGGTAATTAATAATTTTTAATTTTTCGATCGCACGTTTATTCTTCTTGGATTATATTTTATTATCATCTAAAATTATTACCTCTTTTCAGGGGCTTAAAAGCCCTGGTAGATTCTGTATATGTTATAGCACCTAAGTCAATGGTTGTAATACGGTCATTTTACAAGTTCTTTATTATTTAATTTATTACAAGGACTGAACAGTGATGAACCACTCTCACTGCGGTATCCCTCGCAACAAGATATTTTTTCCTTCCATCGAAATGCTGTTCGTGGCGGCCGTGTTCAGCCATTCAGCATCTGCGAATGCAATATTTGAATTAGATTTTCCGGTTTAGAGAGGAGCAACGTACATCGTATTTGCAAAAACGTTTTAATATATTTTTGTTGTTTTCCCTTTTTCTTTTTTTTTCTTTTTTTATTTTTTCCTTGGCATTTTCTTGATTTTTTTTTTTTTTTTTTTGGAAAATTGAAATGTCTAGGGTAGGGCAAATTTTAGGGTCGGGCTGGTAATCCAATACAACATTATTTTCCCATCCATTTCAGAGGTCGTCATGGTTGCTTAATTGAGAGCCCTTGAAAGGTCACTTTTCTAATTACAAACCATAATACGAGTGACGGCAGAATAACTTTGTATTTTTATTTAATTACGGTAACGGTCATGATGTCATTATCACGAACCGCGTTTGAGGATTAAAAGCAATTAACATTTTAATTATATTAGCTTAAACTCCTTACTCCGTCGTTTTTATACAAGGGCCTACTACGTAACGTACGTCCGCCCCAAGATTACGCTAACCATATTTCACCCTACTTGTTTCAAAGTCCGTGAACATACATACGGTTCATAAACCAACAACAACAACATAGCCAACAGTTGTTATTATTAATAATACCAAAATAAGAATGATGCTAATAAAATAATAATGATGATAATTATATATCAGCCACTGTTTTCAATCCGCTTTTCAAAGGCCAAACATAATATGAAATGGTCAACTCAACCAATTAAGGGGCCATCATTTTGTGTCTTACAACCTCGTTCCCCGACTTAATAAAAAAGAAGTTGAGATTTTTATGGGATCTGGACCTTTAGGATAAGTATAGTATGTGTGGTTAATCTGACGTGTAAAATTCGATCTATCTGGAAGAAAATTTATATATCATAGTTTTAATTTCAGGTCCGGTAAACGGGACCAAGAAATCATACAACAGGAGCCGAGGATATGGGGCGGCACACAGTATAGTACATTTGCTCATAACATCAACAAATGCAATATCAGAAAGAAACAACTGAATTTTGAAAATAACATTTCTCGAGGATATCTAGTTGCTAGTGTCACAAGTACACCGTTTAACTTAGTACATTAGACTAAACTTGATATAAAACACCGTGGCAAATTACTTAACAGTGCACCAGAGCAGGAGTAGCAATTGTAAAACTTTTCAAAGACAAATTGAACGATTGCAGAATCAATCAAGGCAATTCATATATAATATAGATTTTCTAATCTCGTAATTACCAGTACTTGCCCTGCTTTGGCAAGTGCCATTATTTTGCCCTGTTGGATCATGTTTATGCTAATGTGAATATATTATATTGTTTGTAATTTCGTAACTATAGCTAGCTATGTATTTTTATAGCATTTGTCTTGCTCTGGTGCTTTTAAATTTACACCATTATTTAATTTATTCATTATTTTCATTATTTTAAAACAATTTTCATTATTTCATATCTCGTAAGTTGTTTTCGTCCAAGAAATCCGAAATGGCATTTTGTTTTAAAAACAATTTCGTCTTTGCGTCAATTATATTTAAACATTTGGTCAATACAATTAACTTATTTTCATGTATTTCGTGAATCCATGCTCATCATCTGAATGTACAAAGAATTCGGCGTTGTCGTATATTTGCACTTTAGCTCAGCATATTACGGTCTCGTGTGCAAGTATGTTTAAACCACACGAGACGAAATATAATGAGCTAAATGTAAAATTAAAATGACCAAAAGACGAACTTGCTTTGTACATTCTGATGATGGCCCATGGGCTGAGAACAAATCAAATGATTTTTTTTGACGAAAAATGTCGAAAATTGAAAGTTAATTTATTGCGCAAATGTTTAAATGATGACCAAATACGAAATACCTTTTAAAACAACCGTACATTTCCGTTTTCTTGGGACCAAAAACAACTTAACGAGACATGAAATATATTGAAAATTAATCGTGTAAAGTTAAAAGCACCAGAGCAAGCACAAATGACTCAAACAATACATAGCTAGCTAGTAGAAATTACAAAGCAATTATATAGTATTCATTAGCAATATACATGATCAAACATGGCAAAATTAATTGCACTGCAAAGCAAATGCAAATGTATATAGTCGATACTCGTCAAATTAAAGCCAATAATTAGCACATTTTGAAGAAGCGCCCCCATTTAAAAGTTTATATTTTGGAACCAGTTACGTGGTAATGTATAGGAAAAAACTATACCTGCGAACGAGAATGCTAAGAAATGGTATTTATATAAAATAAGCGATGTTGTAATTAGAATTGGATCCCAGATTGGACTTAACGGAGGCTGGAAATGCACGTTTATGTCCGTCCATGATGGAAAATAGTGCCACATCGAGAATAATAGAATAATAACAGATATTTATAGGTCTCGCCTTACCTTAAGAAGTGGGATCAAAGCGCTTTACATGGTCTTACATTTAACAACACATAACTACATCAATCTTAAAGTACAATCTTAACAGCTACAATTTAAACTATATACACATACATGTAATTAATTGGAAAAGATATGTTTTCATTTTGCTTTGAAATGGTTTAGGTTAGGACAGGACATCGCATTGTTGCAGGTACCTTATTCCATAAAATGGTGCTGAATGGCGGACAGCTTTGTCACCTTTAGATGTATATGTTCTTTTTTACACGAGAAGATTGCTGTCCGCAGGGGATCGAAGATACATTGTGTGTTGGAGTTTGTGAGTTTGGCCCTTGGGAATAAGATTTATCAGGTATATTGGTGCATCTTCATTTTGCTCTATATGTTATGTTAATGGTTTGAAATGATCCTTGTCATTAACAGGTAACCAGTGGAGTTGATTTTTTAATAATGGTGTAATGTGCTCCCTCCGTTTGACTTAAATATAGTCGTGCAGCCCTGTTTTGATTAGATTGGAGTCTCCTTTTTTCTTTTAAGTTAATACCATATAGAAGTGAGTTGCAGTAGTCAGTTTAAATTACAAGTGATCTTACAGCATGATTACAATGTTTCCTCATCAATGTAGCGGGAATACGGGCAATGTTTCTGATATGAAAATTGAGTGACTGGAAAGTGTAGAAATATGGCAGGACATGAACAGATCAGAATCAAGTGGCACCAAGATTACGAACAGTTGGTGATGGTACAATTGTAATTTCCGCCACATTCAGCTCGATACATTGTGAAGATGCCTTAACGTGTTTTTTGAGCCATCACTTAAAAAATTCAGTTTTTTCCTCATTCAGTTTGAATTTAGTTATATTCATCAATTTCCCTTTTATGTCTTTAATGCCACACTTCCCGCTTGAATCGGCTGACACTATGTCCTGTTTTTTGGATCAATATGTTGTAGATTTGTGTGTCATCTCCATATATGTGATAGTTTAGTCCATGTTTTTTTTAGTGTTTTCCAAGAGGGTAAGTATAACAACTAAAAGTCCCTTGACCTACCACAGAACCTTGATAACCCTAACTTGATTTGTCTGAACCAATAAACAATATGGATGATCGTAGACACGTACATTGCGCTATTTCCGGTCTATTTACATTGGAAGGCGTTTCCAGCAGCCGTTGAATATTATCGGGATTCCGATAATAATTATTCTAATTACAAAATTTTCCTTCGTTTTTACAACAGCAGACATTTTCGATCTTAACATTCACATGTATAGTTTACTAGCCAGTTATATGCAACCGTGTAAAAATCTCATTTTTTAAAAAAATGGGGGGCTCTTCAAAAAATGTCTTATATCGATTTAACAATACACTGAGCAAGTCTCCCATTGTTAATGACAAAGAAAAGCCACAAACCCAAGCACCAAGGCTGGAAGTCGCGTCCAGGAAGCGCTCTTTTCGTAGATAACTACTGTACTTGTGAAATTACATTAATTTCTCAACAGTGAGCAAGTTGGTCATGGGGGTTTCGAACCTGCGACAAGCAAATATTAAGAAGCATTCTTAAACACTTAGACTAGCGTGGGTTTTGTTTCCGTTGTTAGATATTAACCCTGGGCCACTTCTCATGAAACAATGGGGTATCATCCGTGTCCAGCAGTTACAAAAAGCACCCTAATGCGAGGCGGCATAGCTAACCTATCGTGCATTTAGTGATAAAGCAGAAATTGGCACAGAGTAGATAAAATTAAAATACGAACAGATTAGATCGTGAGCCATCGCATTTGCAACCCTGTCGGCCTTTTTCCAAGATGGCCGCCATAATGACAATATTTTGCTAATTTCAACACTTGCCTTTTACTTATTCTATACTAGTCATAACAATATGCTAAAGCCGTTTACAATGTTTGTCCAATCAAAGACCATTGCAATATGTGCCCCTGTCTGCCATTTTCCAAGATGTCCGCCGAATGACCATTTTAGGCAGTTTGCTAATATATCAACTCCCACCTTTTACTACTATCGAACTTGACATAAAACCTGCTAGATATCTGCTACATTGATTTTCTATAATTTTAATAAGTTAAAATGTATTTTCAGTTATATTACAGGCGTCTTTCTAATTTGAATAAGACAGTCAACCAATAAGTGATTTCCGAGTTAAAGTCCCAGAAGTAGACTTACCCTGACTTGATCATGCTCACGCTGTTCGAGGATATCTCCCCACCCTCGGGACTGCATATCCTTCATGTAGTGTGATGAAGGAGTTTGACGCCACCAACGGTATTAATGCATCTGTTCCATGCTGATGCCGCTGTGAAAGGCAGCAGAACTTGCCACAGCTCTGTGGAATGAGCCTTGGCACGTTCGCCGACGTTCACTGCATTGGCCTGATTGATACCCTCAGCAGATCCATCGTGCCAGAGTTTCTTTGGAAGCGCCGTATGCGGAGGTTTCCCCGTGTTATCACAAACAGCTGCTCTACCCTACACGAAGGGCCTTCGTACGGGAGAGGAAATATTTGAGTGCTCTTACCGGACACCAAAGTCGTCCTCCCTCACGAAAGAACCACCCGACATATCGGTAAAGAAAAGATGGTGGAGCCCTGAGCCAGTCTGTTCATTTTCTGGGAAAACCCGGACGAAATGAGAGTGCACCGAAACGTCGAAAACTATGACCCTTCCCACCGGCAATGCTGCAATTGGGAAGCGCGACGGCCGGACGAATTGCCAAGTAGGAAAATGAATTCAATGTAACGGCACCAACTGGCTGAACCCTCGGCCGTACGCACGCAGTCAAACCCGCGTGCGGTTGCAAATCCCAACCAGCTAACTGGCCTCGAAGGCGACAGGTGTTAAACATGACACTTAGAAGGCGGTCAAGGAATTCATTCACCTTTCAGAACAGTCTCCAGGGCCCAGGAATAGAATTAACCGCCGACCTGTAAATTCTTTATTGTGTTCCTGTCTAGGCTACTACTGAATAAATAATTCAGGAAGTCTGTGAGCTGACGAACAGAGGCATCGGCACCACTTAGCGAAGACCGCCACCGTCCAAAATAAGTGACCTGTGTGGACCTTCGCCAGTCCCTGGCCGCCAGATTGGCAGCGTCATGAGAAGCTTTGCATCTTGAAGCGTTTTCTGGGAAACGTCGCCATACTCGTCCTGGAATTCCGCCAGAAGGGGGACCACGCAGTCGACCCTTCCTACCATATCTACCACTCGTGGGATCGGGGATCGGGAAGAAGGCGTGAACCGTCATCCCCGACCAGTCCATAGAGAGAGCCAAACGCACCGCATGCGTCGCAGGAGCAGTACGTCGGAAGCCTTGGCATTTCTGGCGGATTCGAACAGATATATCGACGGCGATCGAACACCCGGAATATCTGGCCGCGGTACCCGATGAGACGGACCACTCCACAAACTTGGTCCCGCCATGGGATAAGGCAATCCTCATTGCATTGTAAACGCCCGTATGTGGACTCGGTTAACATGATCAGCCTCTCATGCCCCACTCTATTAGTTGTCTCGTTTGGAGGCAAATATTGGGGGCATCTCGTTTCACCCTGCCGGTTCTGATGAGTACCTTGCAACCGGCACAAAGTCCCTGTAAATGATCCAGAATAGAATCACTGCCTTCAATTCCATGACATTGATGGAAGAGACCTGATCCGCGGCCGACAAGCGGCCCGAAACAGTCTCGTCCCGACTATGACGCCCCGGCCCAGACCGCCGCATCGTGGTCAGGATCAGCTGGGCTGGGGATGTAGGGACTTCACGCCCGGAGGAATTGCTGGGCACCTCCACCAGATAAGCATCCTCACGGTCGCAGTCATGGAGAGCGGGCGCAATGGTTTATGGTAATTCGCTTTGGGTGCAGAAGGTCCCCATTCAATCCCCCTCGGGGCCACTTGCTGGTATTTAATTGGACAAGTTTTGATTTGTAAAACTCTTGGGGGTTAAAACGGAATTCGTCTCCTCCCCGTGTTCATTTTGACTTGGGCAAACCTTGGATTTTCCTCTAGGTTCACGATGAACCCCCACTTCGTGACCTCCGGCACCAACCCACTTGGTGGTGACGAGAGCGAGGTCCTCGTCGGGCTATAGATCAATCAATCGTCCAGATAGATAGATACAAAGGTTGATTGATCCCCTGCCGTCTGAAAACCGAGCCAACGGCCTTTACCACACGAGTGAAGACTTGCGGCGCCGTGGACATGCGGAACGGGAGACCCGGAACTGGTAACGCTTCATGTTCTTCTGGAAAAGCGTAACCAGACTTGATTCTCCCGTGTGTTTTGGGATGGGGAGGTAGGCATCATTGAGATCCAGAGACGTTTCCCAACAGTTCTTGAAGTGGGCAACGGAGAGCATGGTCAATGTCTCCATCCGAAATTTTTTTCGGTTTGATTAAGACATTGAGCGCTACGGCTTCATGATTGAGTAATTGTCGCCAATCGCCGTCTTTTTGGGAGCTAGGAAGAAGCAAAGCCCCCTCGAAAATCTAGGGGGATGGGAACAATTGCCTCCTTGCGTCGAAGGTCTGCTATCTCTTGAAGCAGGGCCTGACGCGGGGGAGCCGCGTGACCTTCCCGACAGAATGATGGGGTGGAGGAGCCGTGAAATCCAGACGGTAACCGTCGTAGACTACACTCCTTAAAGTAGAGGGATTTTGGCGATAGCGCGCATGTGCGTATGTGGGTTCAAGTTTGGTTATGTTTTCGTTTTTCATTTTAAATGTTTTTGTGTTGTTGTTTTGATGTTTTTTGTCAAAGGTCATGGACTCAGTCAAATGTCCCGGAGTTGGCATGTTCCAGGCTGTCATCTTGCCGGGGGAAATGGCGCAATTTTACTATTCTATACGTACAAAGATATGTATGTTGGGCTGCGTGAACTCATTATGTCTAGACTTATTCACATGGCACAAAACACGTGAACAATTTACCGTACGATGGTAATTTTGGCACTGGATGTCGGGTCGAACGCATAACAAATGCAATGTTTGGTTTGTCAGTTCTTTAGTTTAAAGTCTCTTTTATCACTATATTGACCCGACTCCGTGGTTACAGAACATGTCAATACTTTACTTACAAGCTCCTTTACAAAGAGTTATCCTACTATTGAAAAGAAATCCCCAACTGACTTTCCCATATTGACATAATTGAAAGATGACAAAAGAGTGCCTGCTATTATTTAACTAGGGGAGGCCCGCGGTTCGCGTGGGCTCCCGCTAGCTGAGTAAACGGCGCGATCACTGAAACATGACCGGTCACTGAAACAGAGCGACCACGTGATTAAGAGTGACAACAGTTGACTACACCATCGCAAACCACACCAGTCTATGATTAACGACAATTTTGGCATATGGTCGCATATTCTAGCTATATTCCCCTCTCGTATGTGAGTCATGTTTGGCTATTTTTGTATTGCCTGCCAATGAGGACACGATAGGCGTAAACTTTATTGTTCCTTCATTGCCCCCTTTTTTCACCTTAACGTACCTCCTGAGAATTTCTGACCAAATCACAGATGACCCATCATCAAATCTTTTGTGTTTTGTCAAAAACACAACCATGCTATTGATTTCGTCTACAAAACTTTAAGCCCATGGAGCCCCCCCACCCCTGCCGATAGCCGAATAAATTTTAATTTGCGGGGTCAGGAGGTTATTGTTTTGACAAGTGGCACATTTTAAGGCTAGGGACAAGAAAATTGATTGACATGAGGGCATCAAATACACCATATTGCTGGAAAAAATAATCTGGGGGGGGGAGCACTCCAATCTTGGAGGTGCATTGTTAGGACTGTTAAGACCCCAATTTTCAGCACCGCTCACGGTAAACCCAAAGACCCCCATTATATTTGAAAATGTACAAAGACCCCTATTTGTTGGGGGGGGCGGGATTGAACATTTTCACCCAATACCTCTATTTTTGGTAAAATTTTTGCAAATTCTATAAATACAACATTTTTTTGCAAACGTATGCAAATGGTCACCCAAAAAAATATTTTGGGGTATTTTGGGGTTATCTTCACCCACAATACCCCTATTTGTGCGATTCCTCTGTCACCGTATGCCCCTGGGTTGGAAGCGCCAGCCCTTACACCCATATCTGATTCCATATGTGCCCAGGCCCAGGGTATACGGAACGTCGCGTTAATTTTCCCCTAGTAATGGTGTTACAACATCAATAATACTGAACGATGTACCCCAATGTACAGTGTACACGTTTACAATCGTGTAACAACGATTCAACTGGCAACAGCTAGGTTGCTTGATCGGCAGCGACATTACGCTTGAACATTGAAAGCCTGACTAAAATGCAAATATAATGCCAAATATAAAACCTAGGGGTGTCCAACTCAAACAAAAAACTGTATCTCTATAGAACATCAATTCTAGTGACATAAATCTTCGTGGACACCCTGCAAAAATTTTTTGTAAAAAATGGTTACAGTACTGCATAAAAAATTTCGCACTTTTGCATTGCGATGATCAAACTCGTAAGGGATTATGGGTAGTCAGGCAAGTCGAAATTAATCAACGACTGCATTTTTGTATTTTTAGTCTCAGTGTGAGCCACGCAGGCGGCGGTAAAAGGATAGATAAGAAACGAAAGTGTATATTGAAAATGTGTGACGTCCTATAGTCCTTTTTAGATGTTGAGTTCAAAACGTAGGGACCATCAGTATATGGTTGCCAATTAAAAATGGCTGTTACAGGCTAAAACATGCAGATGTTTTATTCTGAGTATATCTGGTGACGGTTACTTAGCAATACACAAAAAAATCTTATTTGAAAGTAGTTTTTATTACATGATCTGTATGTATTATCTTTAAATAACCAAATCAAATGCTTTTGGCGGCCATTTTGAAAGATGAATCTTTGATTTTTAAAATTATAACTTTATTCGACATAAACCTGTTGTCACTTTAAAACGCCCTCTTAATTATTTCAGACCATTAAAATAACATTTAGCCATCATTCACCAGGATTTTAAAAGCGTATGGGCATGTGATAAACCGTGAAAAGCAACTTTTGGCGGCCATTTTGAAAGATTGGGCTGCCAAACCCAGTCAGGTGGTAAAAAATTGAGAGTGGCTCATGATATCAAATTTTAGGGTATATATTACTTGCTTATATACACAATCGTTGCTTTTATCACTAAATGCACGATTGTTACGTAATTTTAGTTGATGGCGCCTTCGCTAAAATACGTATTTCGAAGCTTGAATTTTTCAAGCTAAACCACGTATCAGCCAACGACCTTATTAGCTACCCTAAACGACAAGTAATTGCGGAATTTGCACCCCTAAACAAGTATCAGTAGCGCAATTATGCATACCCTAAACAAGTGTTTTTGTCTTTTTCACTACTAAACAAGTAATTGATGCAATTATTAACCCTTTATACGTAAAAGTAGAAAATTATAAACCTAGAATGGACGGACATTTAAATAAATTATGAGTTAATTGCTAAAACATTGTCCGTTTCATGGCTAAGTGATATTTTTCAACTATTTTAAAAAAAGAAAAATTTTGGATATTTAGGGAATTAAAAGCACAGGTTTGAAGGCAAGTACAAGGACTTCCGGAACACTTTTTAAATTTTTTTATGCTTGAATGAATTGGACCCTAAGCGCAAGTCCTCATTAGAAAATATAACCCTTTTTCTTGATTTGGATGATTTTAGACCCTTTTAACGTACGTAAGTAAAGTGTGATCCTGAAAAAAAACAGACCTTTTACGTGAATGCTTGGACACGGATGATACCCCCGTTGTCTATGAAGACTGATCCCCGGGGATTTAATTCCTTACAAAAGAAAGCACCACACGCGTGTGACCATTTACTTTTTTACTCTGGTTAGCCGGGTGGTGGTTATCTAAGGATAAACTTGAGCTATATTACATGAGATTTAGAGGGTTACCCAACCCTTCTCGAAACCATCCCGATTTGTGTTGCGTTAGGTGCGTACTGGCTTCTTGGTTCATTTGCCTGGCCGGAACCGCTTGCTTGTTTCTGGTATGAGGTGTTCGTCTACACAGGTGCGATGCCGATGAGCAGGGAGATGTTCAAAGGAGATTTGTTGGTATTATGGGCTGAGGAGGTAATCATAGCCTTGGGATTAGATGGTCTTTCCCAGGGTTTAGGAGTACCATAACATTTGCTTTTCTCAAGATCTTGGGAGGAAACTGTGGGAAATAAGGCAGCAAGGCAGTGCTCAAGAAACCCACT
Source organism: Ophioderma brevispina (assembly GCA_023653785.1). Classification (NCBI taxonomy): domain Eukaryota; kingdom Metazoa; phylum Echinodermata; class Ophiuroidea; order Amphilepidida; family Ophiodermatidae; genus Ophioderma; species Ophioderma brevispina. Next base: position 365 of record JAMKCH010044205.1, on the reverse strand, counting down.
CCTTGATTACATGAGGCAGAATTTTGTCAGCTGATCAGGTTGAGGATTTGTCAAGGCCACTGCTTTTCCTTGCTGAAGTTTAGCAATAACGGTGTGTGTAGAAGTAAGTATAGTCCGATTATCACGGTCGCTCACGATGAAGAATACGACACTAGGTTCAGGGGACTTCTTCCCGAAACATTAGTTTCAAGCCTTTATTCCATTGTCCGTATATGGAGACAGGGACTCTGGCTCCCGGAGGACTTCTAATTCCTTTCACACCGGTTTCCAGTTCGTCCAGGGTCGCCACTATACCTTTTCGGTCTAGTTTGATCTTCTTGGGCTTATTTGCACACTTGCCATTTAAAAGCAGGTGGTGGCAACTT
>JAMKCH010044204.1:0-24951 GCA_023653785.1 Ophioderma brevispina | reverse complement strand
TTTAAATTAAATAAATTTATTTAATTTAAATAAAATAAATTTGATTTAAGTTGATGTTGTTCTGTTGCTGTTAGGTTGGCATGTCCTACCCCCCCCCCATTATACCCAGTTTCGACAATAGAGGGCTCCAGTACCATTGACTGTTGAGTAAAGTGACCATGCTAATGAGCTTGGACTATTAATAGAATGTTTTGGGCTCTCCCGAGATCAGAAGTGAAAAACATAAAAAGTTCGATCAGATCAAAACTATTTTTAAAGCCATTTTCACCCAAATTTAACCTGGAATGAAGCTTTATAAAACTGCCTTGTGCTTGATGACATCACAGCTTTGCAAAAATTGTTTTTATTTGAAATTCTGACCCTAATAACACAACTTGCGCATATTTTTGTTTGGAATGTTTCAGCAACTCTCGTCGCCGTGTGTGCAGAGTTTCTAGTGTTAATGTCCTGATCACAAGCAAAAATTTCCTGGTCGCAGGGCAAACGAATCCAAAAGGGGGCTGATTTAACATGAATATCCGCGTTTATTTCCCGATTTCCGCACAAAAATGTTTTCAGAGGGGCAATCTGCCACCCTCTGCCCCCACCTGACTACGCCACTGTCTTCTAACATATTACACACAGACCTGCAATGGCTATCTTGCTTCACAATTCATTATACACAGTTTCGACAATAGAGGGCTCCAGTACCATTGGCTGTTGAGTTACGTGACCATGCTAATGAGCTTATGTTTTGGGCTTTCCCCGGATCAGAAGTGAAAAACATTTGAAGGGTACACATACAATCAAACCAAAACTATTTTCAAGCCATTTTCACCCAAATTTAACCTGGAATGAAGCTTTATAAAACTCCCTTGTGTTTGATGACATCATAGCTAATTGTTTTTATTTGAAATTCTAATCCTAATAACACAACTTGCACATATTTTTGTATGGACTGTTTTAGCAACTCTCGTCGCTGTGTGTGCAGAGTTTCTAGTGTTAAACCATTTGTTTTATACCAAAATCAATCACTGAAATTCATCTAGTCGCCAACTGTCATGACAACCGATCTGTTTTGGCCATTAAATAACTTCAAACCATCAATCTGTACCCATTTTTTGATCTGATTGTCAGAAACCCATTGTGAAACAATGTCAGTGGGTTCTAGACGCACCACGACATTTCCATCATAGATGGATTGATGGGTGGGTGGATAGATGGGCGGGTGGATGGATGGATGAGTGGGTGGGTAGGTGGATGGATGGGTGGCGGAAGGAAGGATGGATGGGTGGATGAATGGGTGGGTGGATGGCTTGACGAACTTGGTGTTAAAATTTTAACACCCCCGTTTTTGGGTGAATACCTAAATATTATGTATTTCTCCCATCTCCTATTAAAATAAGACTAAATGAATTTTAAGACCTACAAAAAACCATATACAATAGAATACCATAACCACATATAAACCCCATGTGTTCCAATAATGCCAATATCAGGATCTTTGAAATGGAATGGAGACAATAGACAACTAGAACTAAAGATAGTCACCTAAAATGCTTAATTTCTAAGTTTGAGATTAAACAGGTTCTTAGTTTTTTATGCAGTAAAAATTTTATGTGTAGTATAACAGAACTATAGGATACTGTGTGTAACAAAAAATCTGGATCATGAAAATTATTACTAAGTCGTGATTTTCTATATGAAGGACATCGATTGAGTTCAGCTATTTTACACAGTAATTTTTATGTGGACAAGCCTTATTGTGCATGCAAAAAACACCAGTTGTTATAAATTTGAGGGCGCCCTCATCGGGAAATCTCTGAGTGGCCTTTAAAAATAGGTTGGACTAACGATCAGTGCACAAAACAAATACATGGTTGCTATTAGAAACATTTCTATTTATTATTATTATTATTAATTTGAGGCACCATCATCTGGAAATCTCTGAGTGGCCTATAAAAACAGGTTGGACTAACGATCAGTGCACAAAACAAATACATGGTTGCTATTAGAAACATTGTGTGTATGTGAGTTCTGTGTAATGAACAACTTTGTATCAGAATGTCGGTTTCGCATCCTCATGTTTGTTATCCATTGTTGATAGTAACGGAAAAATATATTGTTATAATTTTCCTGTTTTTCTGCTATTTCAAGAAGTCAGCTTGCTCTAGTTTCAAAACATACACAGATTTGTTTTTTGTCATAACATTGCGGGGAAACACCATGTTTGTTTGATGAGCGATTGGTGAATGTAGCATGGTAATTCAAGAATAAATTTTAAAAATTTCCCTGTTTGTTCTGCCACTACTGTAGTCTGCCCATTCTTGTTTTACCTTGTAAACAGATTTGGTTTATGTGTTACACATTTGTGGGGAAACCCCTGACAGAGTTGAGGCGTGGTGATTGTCGTGTGCTTTTGAAGCACAGCTGTTTGAAGGTCTCATTTATTATCATAAAACCATAATAAAACAAAAAAATATCGACGGTGACACAGTTTTACAACTGATTTGAATTATTTATTAAACTAACAACATCCTGTGTAAATTTTATGAAATTTCATTGTGGGCAAATATGATTTTTCTTCAAAATTGTGTTTAACATGTGTTTCTATGGAGAATGGGCATATAGAGGGCACTATAACATACAAGTTATAACCTTTGTAGGCCTATATGGCAAGATTCCCGCAATGGATTTGTCTGATTTTTGAACAGTTGATAGCTCTTACATGTCCCTACTTACATCAGTTGCCAAAATTGTGTTGCCACTGCTTAAATTTGTTCTAAAATAAAAGAAAATTTGCACGGGGTCAAACAGCTGTGGAAGAGAAAGGGTCATCGTGACTCCACCATAGATCCTGCTCTTACTATTCTTGTCTAGGCGAACCATGATTATGGACAAACAGGTCATTTCTAGCCATTGTGTTAAAGCCACTATCAGTCACTTTTTTCAAAATTCAAAATGCCCATTTTGTCTCTAAATTGCTATAGTTAGGTCATATCAACACCTTATATTACTGTTCTTTGTGAAAAACAGACACTAAAGCATTTTAAAGTGGTCTTGAAGATGCCATTAACGGCTGTTTTGTTGGCTAATAAAAGCCAGATCCTGACTTTTATTAGTAAACAATGCAGTAAATTCGTCATTTCTTGAAAAATATGGCGCGTTAAGCTTAGCCACTTACAGAGGTTTTTACTACAACCATTTCCAATACAACAGTGCAAAAAAGTGGACTTTGATGAAAAAAGGGGGCGCGATTTGTTTACATTTTGAAAAAAAATCTGTAAACCGCCAATGGCGGTATGGACGGATTGCCTTTTCTCCCTAGGGTATGTGCAGCTCTGGGGCGTTGAATAATATGGGTGTACATTGTGTATGTATAGTCTATACTTGACGCAAGAAGGTGGAGACCAAAAAAGTCCATAAGCCAGTCTGCCTGCATGGAAGGCACTTGAAGCTAAGTGGACTGTTGGACCCAAACCTCAACAAAACTCCATATCGGGCAGTTAGACGGTCGCCCTGGAGCTTATCAAAGGCATAGGTCTAAACACTTTCAGTCTATAGACTAAAATTATATTGAGTTTGGCTACACTTAACTCATCTAGAAAAAAAATTGACTTTTTGGTAGATGTTGACCTTTTTTGACATTTCCCCACCCCCTGTCAGACCCCGGGGAGGACCCTGATAGAATGAATTACATGGTCAGTAGGGGCTTGTCCCCTCCTACAATATACTTAAGTTTGACTACTCTAGCTCATCTGGAAACAAAGTTATGGCAAAATGTTTACTTTTTTGTGAAATGTTTCTCTTTTTTTACATGTCCCCACCCCCTGTCAGACCTAGGGGAGGTCCCTGGGGGAATGAATTACATGGTTGTCCCCTCCTACAACATACCTAAGTTTGACTACTCTAGCTCTTCTTGAAAAAAGTTATGGCAAAATGTTTACCTTTTTGGTGAAATGTTGACCTTTTTTGACATTACCCCACCCCCTGTCAGACCCAGGGGAGGACCCTGGGGGAATGGATTACATGGTTAGTAGGGGCTTGTGCCCTTCTACAATATATCTAAGTTTAGGTACTCTAGCTGATCTGGAAAAAAAGTTATGGCAAAATGTTTACCTTTTTGGTGAAATGTTGACCTTTTTTGACATTTCCTCACCCCCCTGTCAGACCCAGGGGAGGACCCTGGGGGAATGAATTACATGGTTAGTAGGGGCTTGTGCCCTTCTACAATATATCTAAGTTTAGGTACTCTAGCTGATCTGGAAAAAAAGTTATGGCAAAATGTTTACCTTTTTGGTGAAATAATGACCTTTTTTGACATTTCCCCACCCCCGTCAGACCCAGGGGAGGACCCTGGGGGGATGGCTTACATGGTTAGTAGGGGCTTGTGCCATCCTACAATATATCTAAGCTTGGGTACTTACACTCATCTGGAAAAAAAAAAGTTATGGCAAGAGTTTACCTTTTTGGTGAAATGTTGACCTTTGTTGACATTTCCACACCCCCTGTCAGACCCAGGGGGACCATGGGAGAAGGATTACTAGGTTAGTAGGGGCTTGTGCCCCCCCCCCCTTAACAATATATCTAAGTTTGGGTACTCTAGACTCATCTGGAAAAAAAAAGTTATGGAAAAATGTTTTAACTTTTTGTGTTTCGCAGACACACACACACATCCTTAAATTACATCCAGTATCCAGACATGCCATTTCATACGCCGGAGTTTGCTGCGCAATCGTCCAAAAAATCGCCTGTAGGGCTTAAATGAATTTTGTTGCAAAATTCATATGAGGTATGATGCATGTGAGTGTTTGAATTTCTCATATTTGTTTCAAAATTTGTTTTGAAAATATCTTTTACAAAATTGCAAAATTCCAATCCAAAAGCAGAGTGGTTAACCAGAAATGTAAAAATGGAACACCTGGATGTTCAGCGCAGCATGGGAGGGGGGGGTCCAAAACCACGCAATGTGCAGAAGCCTTGGATATGTAACTCGTGATGAAACCTTTTCAATGTAATTTTGTAAGGAGCTATTATTATTATTGCCTTAATCTTTTCCCGGTCTTCTCTTCCTCAATGGGTGGGGGCATGCCTGTATCCTGGCCTGCCAAATAGTGGTAAAAATAAGTGCCCCCAAATGGCACAATTTCACTTTGAGGCCAAGAAGAAAGAAAAGCTTTTGCATTTTACTAGTTCTTGTTTTGAATAATGTTTTTTAAAAACTGAAAACAAGAAAGTTTTGGAACTTGTGCTCGTTCCACTCAAAGTATCCTCTTCTGTCTTATTGCGAGAGTCTGTTGCCCATTCCATAGCACTACAGAAATAATCCTTTTCAATATTGAAGCCTGCCCTGTGGGGTTGTCCGTGTGCCATTATCCACTAACCACAAAATCTCATAACTACAGTGCTTAAGGGGTTGACAGTAGTCGGGCAGGTCACCCAAGTCCTATTGTTCACACTAAATTGTTGGACAGGGGTCATTTTACATGGGCGTTCACACCTACAATAGGCAAACGACCTTGATATGGTCCAAACATTCCCTGCACACGTCTGTCCTTTAACAATCGATGGAAACCAGGTCCATGTTCTAGCATACGAGAATTCATTTCCTTGATGCCACAGTAAGTTTAAAATGTACATTTTCCTGGTCTTCGCTTTCTCAAAAGAGATAGAGTAACACGTACACAGAATTTTTTGTAGCACACAATTCAATTAATGATTTGGGATGCTTTAAAATTTTGTGGGATTTCTATAACTTCAGAGACCACGCTTTTTCAAAACCTAAAATTTGTCGCTTTTAATTCGTTGTTTTTAACCCCCAAACACCCTTTCACGTCATATTAGACCAACTTAGATATGTAGTTGACATTCCGCAACAATAATACATGATTTTATAATGAATTCAGGTATTTTGGACCTCAAATCACAACAATTTCCAGAGCGTTTTCGACCAGCTATTGAGGTCACAGCGATTGTATTGTCTTCTCGTGTACAAGAAAATAACGCATGTTGGCGTGACCTCCTGATTGACTGTTGAGGGCAGTTTCTCCTAGCTCCTCTTGGCTCAAAATATCGGGTAGCAGTTGTTCCCGTGGGTCAAAATATGGGAATGAAATCGGAATAACATTTGCCTTTTATCCCGATTTTTCAGGAGATTGCGGACCAACTTGGAATGAATTTGGCGCCAAATAATGTAAATTGGGCTAATTTTGTTAGCACGTCGATGCATTGTCTACTTAGCACTTGCGGAGCAGATCACCAGGATGATTTAGGAATTTTCAGTTGCTCCCCCGGATCGTTACTTTTGGTATGGGTTAGATGTGGTAGAGTCTGTTGTGCCAAGCTGAAAGTTTCAGGGGTCCGAGGCAATATTCTTGGCCCGGAGTGAAAATGCACATACCCATGATAATCAGTCACCTTTTAGTGCCCTACATGGTACACTGCCACAAGAAAGGACTAGCAATCCAACTTATATAACATCCTTGATATATCCTATGAATCACACTATCCAGTTAAGGCCACTATCAGCAATTAGTGCCCCTACATGGTACACTGCCACAACACAAAGGGAGTAATCCAGCTCTACATACATCGTTGTTATATTCTTACAAAATCACACTCTCCAGTTAAAAAGGGCCAAATATCAGCAATTTTTTTCAAAATTTAAGAAATCACGCCCCCATTTTTTATCAAAGTGCATTTTTTTTTGTGTTGTATTGGAAAAAATGTTCTGTATGTAGAAAGAAACCCCTGGTAAGTGGCTTTACACGTAACACCGTTAATATTGCACGAAATGACGATTTTTATGCTTTGTACTAATAATAGGTCGGGGATCTGGACTTTTTTTAGCTGTAGAAAAACAGTCCCGTAAATGGATCTTCAGGACCGTTTTAAAATGCTTAATTGTCGTTTTGACAAAGTACAGTAATATAAGCTATTGATATGACCACAAATGGCAATAGTGACATTTGTTTTATAAAAATGGGCAGTTCGAGGAGATGGGAATGACCAAAGAAGACATGAAGAAGTAGAGACGAGTAGAGATAGGGTTGAGGATAAACGATGCATCAGGCTAGGTGGAGGAGTGGGGAAAGGGTGTGATTGATTGCTTTGAGGGTGAGGTAACATATAGCCACCCCATTCACATGGACGATGCATCAGGCTAGGTGGAGAAGGGGGAAAGGGCGATTGCTGTGAGTGTGAGGTATATCTAGCCACCCCATTCACAGGGACGATGGCATCAGACTAGGTGGAAGGAGGGGGATAAGGGTGTTGCTGTGGTGTGAGGATATCTAGCACCCCATTCACATGGACGATGCATCAGGCTGGTGGAAGGAGGGGGAAAGGGCGATTCGATTGCGGTGAGGTGAGGTATATCTAGCCACCCCATTCACAGGACGATGCATTCAGGCTAAGTGGAAGGAGGGGGGGGGGGGGAAGTTTGTGTGTGGAGTGTGAGGTATATCTAGCCACCCCATTCACATGGACGATGCATCAGGCTAAGTGGAAGGAGGGGGTACGGGTGATTGCTGTGAGTGTGGGTGATATCTAGCCCCACATCACAGGACGATGATAGGCTAGGTGGAAGAGGGGGAAAGGGTGATTGCTGTGGAGTGTGAGGTATATCTAGCCCCCCCATTCACATGGACGATGCATCAGGCTAGGGGGATGGAAGGAGGGGGAAAGGGGATGGCGGTGCTGGGTGTGAGGTATATATAGCCACCCCATTCACAGCTTACACGGGCTATTCTCCACTAAAGTTTCAGGCCTCCTAGGCAATTTTGGGGTTAGGATGGACGGGGATGCTCAGGCTAGGTGGAAGGAGGGGGAAAGGGGATTGATGTGGAGTGTGAGGTAAATCTAGCCAACCCCATTCACAGATTACAAAGGGCTATTCTCCAATAAAGTTTCAGGTCTGGCAATTTTGGGTTAGGAGGACGATGAATCAGGCTTAGGGGAAGGAGGGGGAAAGGGGGGTGTGATGCGTGAGTGTGAGGGTATATATAGCCACCCATAAATGATACAAGGCTATTCTCCATAAAGTTCAGGTCCTAGTCAATTTTGGTTAGGATTGGGCGATGCATCAGGCTAGGTGGAAGGAGGGGGAAAGGGTGATGCTGTGAGTGTGAGGTAAATCTAGCCACCCCATTCACAGATACAAGGGCTATTCTCCAATAAAGTGTTCAATTACGTTTTTCGTGTCGCTCACCGTTTATACACAGTTTAAAGTGTTTTGCTCTGTAATAATGAATGCTTACTAATACAAATTATACTTAGGAGTTATATGTTTTCAAAATGATCTGGGACTAGAAATTGTTAATGGGCAAGCAAGGATCAACAATAAGGCTGATGATGAGGAATTCTTGTTTTTGCCATGTCGCCGCCCCAATCCATCCTTTAAAATGTTGTCCCTGCTCGTTACACCAGAGAGGGCATATCATAGGTCAAAAGAATTTATCAGCCTTACTAGCCCTATTATAAAGTTCAAAAAACACAATAATCTGGATTATTAGAAGTTTTGTAAGAGTTCTCGGAGATGAGAGTATGTCGCCGAGATTGCAGCCAAAAATTGCCAACAAAAATTAACGGTCGAAGAATGTTTATTAACATCCTGTGATGTTGTGATCACATGATTCTTCTTCTGATGAATGACATGTGGTACATGTAAAAAAAATCAAGGTATTCGCTTGTGCTTTAAGCCTGTTTAAAACCTATCAACTTGTAAGGTTCTATTATTATACAGATGCCTTAAAAGCTTTTGTTTTACCCTGTAAGCACTAAGCAGTAACATCTTTTTTTAGAGTGAATAGGTACCAACATAAACACGGTAACCCACACCAGCATATTACTTGTAGTTGGTGCTACAATTTATTTCTGACATCCTGTCCTAATTTAGCTTATTTTCATCTGATCTGGGTCACCGGTTTTGAAAACAAAGGCTAATAAACATCTGTAACCTCAAATTACCTGGAATTGTCAGAGAACTATTTTCATATACCCTGGAAATTTTTTCCTCTCTGATCCAGTTCACTGGTTTTGAAAACAAAGGCTATTGCACAACTCTACCTTAAATTACTTCAAATTGTCAGAGAACTATTTTCATATACCCTGGAAACTTTTCCCTCTCAGATCTAGTTCACTGGTTTTTAAAAAAACAAAGGCTATTGCACAACTCTACCTTAAATTACCCCAAATTGTCAGAACTATTTTCATATACCCTGCCCACTTTTTCCTCTCTGATCCAGTTCACTGGTTTTGAAAACAAACAACTCTACCTCAAATTACTTGATCCATTCCCAAGTTTGTCAAAGATCATTGAAGTTGAAAAGTTGAAAGAAAAATTATTTCAACCATATCACATCCTCTCTCACATGGCTCCTTAGTCTGTATTCTTTTTCATTATTTTGAGTTTTGCTGTACCTTAAAGGGACATTTTATGATCCACAGCCTTTCTCCCAATTTACCTTTAACAAAATTGAGATTTTTATATCATCTGCACCGTTGGTCCAAGTATAGCATGCATGCTTAATCTTACATTCAATCTACTTTAGAAGAAAATCATAATTTTGTATTTTCTGTCTGTAGATGGACAGATATTACAACACAGTGGCTTATGGGGCAGCTCGATACAAGTAATTCTGAGAGCACAGGACTCATGATCATAAAACCTTTATAAAGCTTAAAGTGACAGGAGGAGATTTTTTTAGGATACGAATTTCTCTCAAATCTCACTGGATCGGTTGTAGACCACCTACCAAGAACGTTTCGAAGGTTTATTGGACAAACAGGTGCATAAAGAAAACCGTAAACCTTGTTTTAAACTTACCTGCTATCGTAATCGTTCCCCATAGAAAACAATGCTTTGACCAGTCCTAAATCATCAAGACAGCGTATTCGGCTTATTCACTTCAGTTGTGATCTAATACATTGATAAGCATTCTAAATATGTAAAAACCGGGGTTCAAGAAAAATTGGGGGCGCTTCTTTCTTGAAATCTCCTCATGTCTCTTTAAGTTCAAGCCCCACTGCAGTCAACGCTCAACATGTTTGTGTCCCTGGGCAAGATACTTAATCTCAATTGCATCATTGACCCAAGCAAAATCTGGGGAGCTGTAATGGGGAATATTGCATCTAAGAGCAGAAAGGGATGTGTGCTTGACCACAATCCTTGCTAAAAGTCTTGGAACACTTAAGCGCATTCAGATGTAAATAAATGTCCCCGCTCCCCTGTACAATATTGTTCAGAGGCCAACGTTTCATCATGTTGTGAAGGGTCTCAACATTGTCTGATGGGAAGGGTAAAACAATGTTCCCATTACCTGCTTTTCCTTGGAGTTTGGAGAATGATTGTATTCACTCACAGTAAAGTCTCACACTTGAATGCATTAAGAAAGTGTGGGGTGTTCCAAGTACTTTTTTGCGAGGATTGAAGGTGCTGGCCTAGATGAAGCGAAATGATTCTGACGATAATAGGCAACAGTACTTTGAATCAATGGTGGTGCCAGGGGGTGTGGGGGGTCTGCTACCCCCTAGCAAAAATCAGCAACTTGGGGCCAAAAATCACCCAAATCTGGGCAAAAATCAGCAAGTTGGGGCCAAGATTTGTTAAAAATCTCCAATCGCCGACAGTTTTCCTCAAGAAAATAAAGTCTGGCACTGCCACTGCTTTAAATCCATCAGAAAAGGTGATACACACTGTTAGTTAACTTATTATATTATAATGCACTCATAGCACAAAAATGCAACATAAGAACAAACCTGAAATTGTGGACGGAAAATAACATTTCTGGGATCTAGTGACAAACAACTACAACTAGATCTGGAGGATCAGATTTGAGCACAGAGTCGAGGGGACCTGTAATCCCTAAATGACATATTGATCTCGAAATATTTTGAGACAGATTTTCATATAAGGATACTCAAGTCAGCTCAATCGGAGCATTTAAAATTTTGACCTTTGACCTCTTAATGACCTTGACCTCGAAAATATTTTAAAAATGTTTTAGAATTCTATCAGGATCATGTCTAGTCAAATTCAGCTCTATCCCGGATGCAGTAGGCAGTTCCCAAATGTGACTTTGACCCTATTGACTTTGCCTTGAAAATATTGGCAAAATCTTTAGAATGTCATAAGGATCATTTCAGTACAAATGTCAGCTCAAAGGAGATTTTGAAAAATTGAACCTTTGACCCCTGGATGACCGCAATGGACCCTTGAATGGAATTTATAACATGCAACAGTGCAAGTAGCATTCAACTACCACCCTTGCATATAGATATGATTTGATTGAATGATTTTTAAATCAGGCCGGAAAAGCCCCTTTAATGACATTTGATCGTCATGATGGGCATAATTTTATGAAGGGTCCCGAGCTGATTATATCCATCTGGTCACGTTACCATGAAATCACTCTGTTAGGAGGAGAGGAATATTTGGTGAAAATCACGGTTTTTTTTTTAATTTTTTAGTTTTTTTCCTTTTTTTGACTTTTGACCCCAAACAAGTCGGATCACATGTGCGGTCGTGGTCAGTTCATGTTTTCGGTGTCAAGTTCCTGTCAACAGTGATGATGGAAAAGTATTGGCCAGCAGAACTACCGACGCAATGAAGTGTGGAACGGAAGTTGACGCAAAGAGACTAGACCTGGGGACAGATCTAATTTACAAGAGCCTATTGGGAATGGATGTTGATCCCTAATGGACCCCTTGAGGGGGGACTGACTCTTTGAACCCTGTAACTTCACACCAATATGGCACCAAATGTGCATAAATGTATTTTACATGTAACCCAACTCCTTACAAGGATCAATATTATTTAGTTTTCAACTTCAATCCAAGCAGTCAGGGAATTGACCTTTTACCCCTATAACGTGAGCCCTGGGTAACGGATGGGGTCAACTCTACGTGTTCGTATTTATGATGCCACAGGATTATCCCTGACAAATTCAGCTCAATCGGAGCTTTGTTTTGTAGATTTTGACTCTTTGTGTGTCGGACTATCATAGACCTTTTATACTATAATGGTAACCTCACTCTAGTAATAACGCGGCTTATCTGTTCATTATGGCTGAGACGAAATCCAATGTGGTCTCATTTTTAACATTATTTGCAAATTGGAACTTTTGACCCATTTGAAGGACCTTGATCCCCGGTTATAAAAAAAAACTAGTGTTGACACAACAAAAAATGCATGGTTCCAATGCAAATAAAAAAAATTCTACTATTCTATGCTTAGTTTGGAGATAAAAAATTCTTGAAATTATTTACCATTCAAACGGAAATTACCTTAAATGACATTTGACCTCCCCCCCCCCCAAATTAAAAACAAAAAAATACCTTGCATACACCAGAATCATGAAAGAAATATGCGTTTTAAGTCTAGCTGTTACATGTTTGGTTTTTGAGATAAATATTTTTAAATATTTGGAATATTTTTGGTTTTGACCGGAAAGTTCCCCCTAATGACCTGGACCCCGTGCCGAGCACAACGTTTGTGACAGGGTCTAGCGCCCCATTCATAGGCTAGAGTCCACGGTGGACCATTACAACTGTTGCATATACAGCATGGCTATTTGCAAGATGTTTTTTAAAGATTTTGACATTAAGGACCGGAAGTGCCCCTTTAATGACACCACGATTGACTATTGACCCATAAAACTTTGGTGAAGTGTCTCGAGCTTCTTCATATGCATGAGTCACGTTACCGCGCATTGTAATCTGTAAGGCGCTGTGCTGAAACGTTTTTAAAGGAAACTGACACTTTGGACACCATGGGTTGACCCCGAGATGGACCCCGAGAGGCGGTCAAAGTTCATATGACATTTAACTGGGATGCCTCATGAGGTCATCCGGTGTGAGTCTGGTAGAATACGTCAAGACAGGACTGAGTAGATGCTTTGAAATGTTGACAGAAGAAACTACGACTGTGAAAAGATTCTTAATTGACAAGACCGCCCGCATGAGAATGGAATGGAGGGTGATCCCCTTAATGACCCCTTGAGGTGACCTGACCTTTGACCCTTGTAAACTTCACCAATTTGTCACTAAATGTCATAAATGTATTTTTACGGGTGTTAACAACTTTACAAGCATCAATATTATGAGTTTCAACTCAATACAAGAAGACATATCAGGGAGTTTGACGGTACCCCTATCAAGGTGACCCGGGTTCTTGGATGGTGGCAACTTTACTTGTTCGGATTATGATGCCACAAGGATTATCCCTGACAAATTGTAGCTCAATCGCAGCTTGTTTGCAGATTTGACTTGATTGCAACGTTGACGATTTGGAGGAGACTATCATAGACTTTATTACCATTAATGTAATTCACGCAGCAATGCCAGCAATAGCAGCTTATCTGTCTTCTAATATGGGTGAGATTATAGCCAATCTGGTCTTATTTAGCATTTTTGGCAAAACTGACCTGTTGACTCCTTCTTAAATGACCTTTGATTCCCGGTTATAAAAAAACACTCGTGTTACACAACAAAAATGAATTGTTCCAAGCACAATAAAAAAATTGATTATGCTTAGGTCTACAGATAAAAAATTCTTGAATTTATTACCTTAAAACCGGAAATGGAAATCGACCTTAAATGACCTTTGGACCTCCAAAATTTAAAAATTACCTTGCGCATATACACAGATAACATGAAACGCATATCTGCTAAGTTAAGTTACTGTCACTTGTTGAGTTTGATGATAAAGGGAATTTTGAATATTTTGGATATTTTGGTTTTTTGACCGGAAGAGTAGACCCCTTAAGGACATTTGTCCGTGAAACTGGTGGACTAAAACCCAAAGACCCTGTGCTAGTAACATACATGTGTTCTAATGACGTCACTCTGTACCGTAATTTGTCCAAGGGGGGACAGAGATTTTGAATATGTTTCAAATTTTGGCTATTTCAAACGGAAATGACCCCCCCCACTTAATGACCTTTGAGTCCTTTCCTGAACACCCTAAAGCAAGGGTCAGTGGTTTCCTCTGAATCCAGTTGGTTTATATCGGCGTATAATCCGTGGAAGAAGACAATTGGGAACAATTAAATTACACTCATTCCAAGCAGTCAGGGAATTGACCTTTGCAGCTGATATAAGACGTGAACCCCTTGGGTCACGACTAGGGTCAACTGTAATTTTCTGTATTTACGCATTATCAAGAGATTATTTATGGTAAAAATTTCAGTTCAATCGGAGCTTGTTTTGAAAATTTGATCTTTGACCTTGATTTGAATTGGGGTCGAGACTGATTCATAGACCTGCTTATACTATAAATGTTACATCACGGTAGTAATAACGGGGCTTTATCTGTTCCCCTCTATAGCGATGAGGATAAACCCAATGTGGTCTTATTTTTTAATCATTTTTTTGGGAATATTGACCTTGACCCACATTGAATGACCTTTGATACCCGGTAGTAAAAAAAAACCTGAGGTTACACAACAAAAATGCATTGTTCAATGCAAATAAAAATAATTCTGCTATGCTTAGTTCTGGTACGATACACAAAATCTTGGAAATTATTGACCTAAAAACGGAACTCATGACCTCTAAATGAACCTTCGCCTCCAAATAAAAAATACCTTGCATACACCTTGTAACATAAATGGCATATATGAAGTTACGCTCACTGTACTATGTTGGCGTTTTGAGATAAAAAAATTTTGAATTTTTGAATATTTTGGTTTTTTGGACCGTGAAAGTGCCCCCTTAAGACCTCTTGATCTGAAACTGTGACAAACCCAAAAGACCATGCATCGCAGTAACAGACTGTGCTCTAATGACGTCTCTCTGTTACGTTTAATTTGTAGGGACAGGATTTTGAATATTTTTCACCATTTTTGGATTTCAAACCGGCAAATGATCCCCCACACCTTAATGACCTTTGACTCCTCTATCCTTAAACACCCTATATGAAGCCAGGGGTCAGTGGTTCCTCTGAACCAGGTGGTGTGAATATCGGTTGAATGCCTGTAAAAAGTGATAATTTGTAAAATAAATTCATCATTGACGCCTGTGGCAAGGTCAAAGGTTACAGGACAGGGGGGTCAATGTCATTTTTCAATATGAATAAATGGGAGGTCCGTAAGCGGTCATTTGAGTTAATCTAGTCAGGATATAGCTCAAAAGATGGACGAACTTCGACTGAGTTGTTGAAGTGGTGCAGAAAGAAAGAACAAGAAAGAAGAACGCATCGGAAACAGAAGACACAGGACGGCTCAGCGTGTATGTGGGTTACGTCTTGTAAACCGCATCAGAAACAGAACAGACCCGGCTGACAGGACGTCGTACAGAAAGAAAAGAAGAATACCCGCATCAGAAATCCTCAGAACAAGACGGCCAGGAAGGCACGTCTTCTAAAGAAAGAACATTCCAGAAAACAAAGCACAGTCGAGCCCTCGACTGTGCAAGAAGAAGAATGTGTTAGTGATCACAAATTGCACCTTTAAAAAACTTTGTACAAGGACTAGAGTTTTATCCAGGGTCTCTTCATTCTTGATCAGTGTTTGCCTGGTTTATATTTAGGATGGTAAACTTAGGCAACTGGGCCAAACTGATACAGGAGAGCGGTTGCAGCACACTTTGACAGACCACACAAGTACATTGCCCGGATATGGTTGAGTGGAAGGCGGGCCAGACATGAAAGAGGACACTGGCACATTTGAAAAAGAGTGCACCCCGAGATTTTTCAACATTGATATTTGCCATGGTTGTTAAAGCGTTTTATATACCCATAAAGCCCGAAATCAGGTCCTATATGGTTATACAAACAGAACGATGTATAATTAATGTCGTACTTGGCGCGACATTAATTCAGCAAAGACAGATGGAAATGGCCGTTTAACACAAGAAAACGCCAACAGTATGACATGTTCCCCACGAGGTATGTACGCTTTTTAACCCAGTCGTGTGAACTTGTGTTTTAATTTAATATCAATGAGACGAGTCAATGATATTCAGTAATATACACATTTGTTGATACAAAGTTGTGGATAATAAATCTAAAGGCACTATCAGTGACTTTCCCGAAAGATAAAAAATTATTGAAAATTTGGAAAATGAGCTTAAAAGGACAAAGGATGAACCTGTACGGATCTATATGGTATATTCCAACTGTAAAATTACAGAAAAGGAAGAGAAACAGCAGTGTTCAATGAGAGGAAAATACCCAGTGAAATAGTGAGTTGTCAGCGTCCGTTCGGACAGGTTAATGATGCAAATATCAGAATGGTCCTTAAAAGGGTTCTCTACAACTTATTCACTTCCGGGTATGTTAGGATGACCTTAGGTTACAAAATGCACCAATCTGATTTTGATGATTTATTTTTGAATTTTCTGATTTAGCAAATACTAACATGCCTTTATGCCTTTAAAGGTTTAGCCTACAAATTACCCTGGGGTTTTCGCACCTCTTATCTGTTTTTGAATATTGTTATTTTATGGTAAAAATGCATCTCAATTCGTCAATGGCCTAGACTATCACCTGAGAGGGGAAATTGAAGAGCGAAATGTTCCTATTGTGTGAAAATGTGCCCAGTGCCGTCTTTTTAAAGGGACAGGAAACAGTTTTTAAAGGATACAAATCTCTCATTTCTCTGGATCGGTGGTATAGAACACACACCAAGAATGTTGTTTGACGGTGTTTGGTCAAAACAAGAACAAAAGATAAATCAAAAAAACTGTTTGTTAAACTTGCCTGCATGTCATTGTCCTAAAAGAAAAGGCACATGCTTATTTTCGTTATGTAAGACAGAAATGCAGAATCATATTTAATGACTCTTATTACATAAGTGGACAGCGTATGAGCTTATTCAAAATCTTCATTCGTAAAGATCTTATTAAAAAATGAAGGGCATATTAGCATTATCCAAAATTTCGTCACTAATGATATTATGACATAATGATCTGTGCGTTTTAGTTATGCAAATCATTCTTATGATCTTATTACATACTGACAGCGTATTGCGTATTCAAAATCATCATCTTCAATGATCTTATACATAATGACAGCGTATTTAGGAGGATTCAACAATTCTTACATTTAATGATCTTATTAAAATGACAGAGTATTAGCTATCAAAAATCTTCATCGAATGATCTATGACATAATGGAAAGCGTATTTAGCTTATTCAAAATCCTCATCTTAATGATCTTATTACATAATGACAGCGTATTTAGCTTATTCAAATTTCTGTATGATCTATTATATAATGAACAGCGTAGTGAGCGTATTCAAAATATCATACTATTGATCTCTATTTTAAATAATGACTAGGTATTTAGCTTTCAAAATCTTCATTCTAATGATCTATTACACTAATGACAGCGTATTAGTGATTCAAAATAGTCATCTTAATGCTCTTATTACTAATGACAGCGTATTTAGCTTCTTCAAAATCTTCATCTTAATGATCTTATTACATAATGAAAGCGTCATCTAATTATTCAAAATCTTATATTAGATGATCTTATACAAATGCAGCGTATTTAGCTTATTAAATATATATTCTTAAGATCTATTACATAATGACAGCGTATTCAACTTATTAACTTCAAAAATTAATAAAATAAGAAAACATTAAAAAAAGGAAAAAAAATAAAAAAAATAAAAAAAATAATCATCTTAATGATCTTATTACATAAATGAAATGCGGTATTAGCTATTCAAAACTTCATAATGAATGATCTATTACATATGACAGTCTATTTACTATTCAAAATCTTAATCTTAATGATCAGTATACATAATGACAGCGTATTTAGCTTAGCACAATCATCCATATTAAGTGACCTTATTACCATATGAAGCGTATTAGCTGACAAAATCTCCATCTTTAATGATCTTATACCTAATTCCGACAGGTATTTAGCTTATTCAAATCTTATATTAAGGATCTGTATACTAATGGACGGCGTTATTTAGCTTATTCAAATCATTTCATCTTATATGATTTATTCATAATGATCGCGAAGGTTAGCTTATTGCAAAATGTCATCTTAATGATCTTATTACATAATGAACAGCGTATTAGCTACTCAAATCTCATATTAATGATCTTATTACATGTAATGCCCAGGGCGTTATTTAGCTTATTCAAAATCTTAGCTAATGATCTTATTTTACATAATGACAGCGTTTATGTAAGCTGATTCAAAATCTTATTCTAATGATTTATACATAATGAGCAATTTAGCTTATTCAAACTCATCACTTATGAGCCTTCACTTACATAATGACAGCGTAGCATATTATTAAAATATCATCTTAATGATCTTATTAAATAATGACAGCGTATTTAGCTTTTTCAAAATCTTCATCTTAATATATTATTAACATAATGACAGCGTATTAGCTATTCTAAATCATCATCGTAATGATTTTATTACATAATGACAGAGTATTAGCTTATTCAATACACTCAGCATCTTAATGATCTTGTTACATAATGGACAGCGTATTGAGCGTTCAAAATTCTCATCTTAATGACTTATTACATAATAAGACCGCGTATTTAGCTTATTCAACACTTCATTTAATGATATTATTACATAATTGACAGCGATTAGATTCTTCAAATCATCATCTAATGATCTTATAATTAATGACAGCCTATTAGCGTATTCAACCAATCTTCTTCGTAATGATCTTATTACATAATGAAAGCGTATTTAGCTTATTCAAAATTATTAATCTTAATGATTTTTACATAATGACAGAGTATTTAGCTTATTCAACATCTTCATTCTTAATGATCTTATTACATAATGACAGCGTAATTAGCTTATTCAAAAATCTTAATCTTAATGATCTTATTACATTATGACGGCCATATTTAGCTTATTCAAAATCATCAATCTAATGATCTTATTACATAAAGACACGCGGTATTTAGCTTCATCAAAATCATCATCTTAATGATCTTATTACAATAATGACAGCGATTTAGGCTATTCAAATCTTCTCTTATATGAGCTTTATTACATAATGACAGCGTTATTTAGCTTATTCAAAATCTTCTCTTAAGGATTTCTTCTCCATAAGTGACAGCGTTTTAGCATTATTCAAAATCATCATTCTAATGATCTCATTTACATAATGGACACGTATTTAGCGTTATTCAAAAATTTCTTTCATCTTAATGATCTTATACATATCAATGACAGGGTGTATTTAGCTTATTCAAAATCTTTCTCTGAATGATCTTATTACATAATTGACAGCGTAGTAGCTTATTCAAAATCATCCATCTTAATGATAATTATTACATAATGACATCGTATTTAGCTTATTCAAAAATCTTATCTTAATGGATATTATTACATAAGAAAAGCGTATTAGCTTATTCAAAATCTTCATCTTTAATGAGCTTATTACTTAATGAGGCGTATGTTAGCTTATCAAAAATCATCACCTTAATGCTCTTATTACCATAATGACAGCAGTATTTAGTTATCAAAAGCATCACTTAGGATCTTATTACATATATGACCGGATTTAGTATTCCAAAACCTTCATCTTAATGATCTTATTACATAATGACGCGTATTTAGCTTATTTCAAAATTTCATCTTCATGATCTTATTACATAATGACAGGATTAGCTTATCAAAAATCATCATCTTAATGAGCTTATTACATAACAACAGCGTTATTTAGCTTATTCAAACAATCTATCTTAATGATTTATTTACATATGACAGCGTATTTAGGCTTATTCAAAAATCAATATCTTAGATCTTATTTACATTAGACTGCGTATTTAGCTTATTCAAAATCTTCATCGTAAGATCTTATGTAAATTAATGACGGCGTATTTGCTTATTCAAAATTCTTCATCGTAATGATCTATACATATGGACAGCGTATTT
Source organism: Ophioderma brevispina (assembly GCA_023653785.1). Lineage (NCBI taxonomy): Eukaryota > Metazoa > Echinodermata > Ophiuroidea > Amphilepidida > Ophiodermatidae > Ophioderma > Ophioderma brevispina. Next base: position 5,099 of record JAMKCH010044204.1, on the reverse strand, counting down.
AGCTATTCAACTCTTAATCTTAATGATCTTATTACATAATGACAAGCGTTATTTAAGCTTATTCAAAATCTCATCTTAATGATCTTATTACATAATGACAGCCGTATTTCAGCTTAATTCACTTCATGTGTGATCTAATTCATTGGAGAGCATTCCAAAGGCAAAAAACCTGGGTTCAAAAACAATTGGGGCGCTTCTTTATGGAATGCCTTGTGTCTTTAAAGGTGCCATGGGAGATTACACTCAAGTGTAAAAAAAACAAGAGCAAACCCGAAAATTTTAAACTTGACACTGACAGGGTCTTGAAAAGGACATTTTCCTATTTGTGGTCACGGGACAATGTGGTATAACTTTGAAGGCACCAGGTTGATCACGACTAGCCGCGTCTCCAGAACCCCAGGTTTTACCTAAAGTGGTTAGAAATTGTGGTATCAGAAAAAAGCTACTACTTTTCCTATTTACCCTGTGAAGAAATTTTGGGCTAAAGGATGTTGGTTAGGAATTTATGAGGGAAAAATGTGATCATTTTGGTGTCCGATATACTTTTACACAGACACTCTATGGCGCTTACAAAATCATATTTTTAGCTCTTACATCAATAAGCATTGAAATACCAGTGCAAAAACTTTACAGATGTGTTTTGGGTGAAGGGACATTCTTTCAAGATTGAAAAATTCATAAAATTTTACTTAAAATTGGGCCATCCCCTTTAAATTTCTAGACAAAATGAAAGAAAGGATAGAGCATGAAAATGGAGGTTTGACATAAAGGGCAATGGCCAGATCACTAAAAGCCTCGTCCCCAAATTAGTTCTGACACTTAGTCTGACACAGTATTTCTATGGGTACAAAATTGAGTGTTATTGGGTGAACACTCCATAGATGAGGTATGGGCGGCAAGGAAGTTCAATAAAGAGGAATATGTAAATAACAAAATTCAAGGCCCATTACCCATGGGGGCACTCTCAAGCATTTTTTGGTAGGTGTGCGCCAACCAGTTTTTTCAACGAGGGTGAAGCACTAATTTTGGGGAATATAAAATTTAGGTCTCTGGAATTTACTTGTGCTAGTTCGTTGCCTGGTTGTTATTTAAGCAGAACAAGGCTTCTGTGGCTTGATTTCACTCAAACCTTTGGAAGTTATTCAAGTAAACATTTGGGCGGCCGGAGAAAACAAATTCTACCTAATGCATGACGTTATGAAACTTAAAAGGTGCATGGGGTTGACCCAATCATGGTCCAATGTTTGTTTGGTTCACTCAAGGGAGATTTATCACTAAAAACACGGATATTACAAATTTTGAGGTAAATCACTAAACTTTTGGATAGTTTTAGAGCAAAAATGGTTACTAAATTGGGCCCTGGTGCATTCTGATCTGTTGAGAACTTGTTGGAACAGAGAACCGGAAAGACTTGGGAATTGTGTTCCCTCTGGCTCCTTGGTCTCGGTATGCCCCTGCTGGTACCACCCACTGGTGTATTCTGATTTTGGTAGCATTATTTGGAACAGGAAACGTGCAACAACTTGGGAATTGGTTCCCTCTGGCTCCTGGTTACGGTAGGCCCCTGCTGGTGCAACCAGGCAAAATGATATGAAACTAACAAAACGACAGTGATTCTTTCAAATTCTGAATAGCAGAAATCACTGATAATGCCTGTAAGTACGTTTTAACTGGCTGTAAGTGCTTATAACAGTTGCATTTTGCTCCAGTTTGATGTATTATGATTAGGCCCCCCGAGGGTGTTTTGAACTCATCTCAGATGCATAGCAATTGCTATACCTCCTGTACTAAACACATGTTGTCAGTACTTAGGGATGGAAAAAGTGTTCCAAAGTTAAGAACAACAAGACATTTCATAATATGCAAAAAATCCTAAGTACTAACGCTTTGTGGCTAAAATGAGCGTTAAAGTCAGGGTTGTATGTGTTAAGAATGGGATTTTTATGGATAATATTGACCCCATGAGGTGAATTTTCCCAGAACTGGTGCAGTGTGGGACTGACTCAATAAACCCTATGGATTAGGCCTAAGTTGGGCCAAATTAATGTAAATGGTGATAAATTTTCACACATTACATACATTTTGATTCCGTTAGCACTTTTTGTTATTGAAAAGGGAACCAGAAACAAACCCAGGGACACGACTTGGAATTGTGTTCCCTCTGCTCTTGTCCGGTAGGCCTGCTGGTACCACCACTGGCCAATGATTATCAAACTTAAGTCACTTTAAGTGACTTTAAGGGGAATAACATAAAAAAGTTCCAGTTTTGTCCCAAGTTTTGATTGGTATTATGATTAGGCCTAAGTTGGGCCAAATAATGTAAATTTGTGCTAATTTTCACACATTTCGACACATTTTTATTCCATTAGCATTGTTGGAACAGGGAACTCGAACGACTTAGGAATTGTGTTCCCCCTGGCTCCTTGATCTCGGTATGCCCTGCTTGTACCACACTGGCCAACTGATTATCAAAAATACGTCACTTTCACTTTGAAAACCAAATATTTGAGAAATTGAGATTCATAATTTCTCAACCCACAAAAAACAAATACAATGTTAATTTAAGAATTTGCTACAAAAGGGCTGAATTTTGACATTGAAGACATAGGCATTGATAACTATTAATGGCTGAATAGATAAAAGAACATATAACAAATTCCTGTTAGATGGTCTTGTAGGCCTTTTTTCAGAAATTCTTTTTTGAAAAACCGAACCTACTTATACATCAATACTTTGGCAATTTCGGGCCAAACACGGCCCTTCCAAGAGAGGCGGTGTGGGGGAGCACCATTAAAAAATAATTCTGTCCACCGGCCAACATTGCCTTGTCAGGAAATATGTTGCTTTGTGGGCAAAAATTGACATTAATGTAAAAGATGCAGGTTGAATACTTGATGAAATAAATTATTTTGTATCAATTTTGTTGGAATAACCTACTTTATATTGCTAATTTGTGAATTGCTAATGGTATTGTGTATGCTTCCAGAGTTGTGCCTCTCCATCGCACCTCCCTGCTCTTAAAATTTTTGAACTGACAGTCAAAAAAAATCCTAAGAAGGACAGTTTTGCTGGCAACAAACCCATTGAAACCTGGACTGGGAAACTCCCCTGCTCACAAACAACATAAAAGGAAATAGTGGTTCCAACAAAAACAGTGTCATGGGATTTCACCTGCTACAAACACATAAAGGAAGAGGTTTCCAACAAAAACAGGTCACAGGAATTTGCTTCCTTCTCCTCACCCCATGTACAACATTGACTGGCTAGATGCCAAAGCTATTTTGGTGGTGGAGATTTTTAGTAATTTTCCTAAATTACACAGAAAATGAAATAAACATCTTAGAAATAAAGCAAACAAACTAAATACTGAACATTTGCAGACAAATGCAGCCTTATTTCTTACTGAGTTTTTTGGTATATATATTATATAATATATATAATAGATATATAAAATATTATATATATAATAACCAATATCGCACCTTTGGGAGACATTTTTTGTTATGTACTAATGAATAAGTTAGGGAGACATTTAATGTCTCCCTAACGGTTCCTTTAGAATTGCGGTGTAATTAGTCAAAGGATATGAATATTAAGTTATGCAAATGAAGGGTAATCCACTAGAATAACAAAGGATATGAATATTAATTAATTTAAATAAACTACACCCAGACATTATAAGCTAATGGAATTTATTTAACTGTCTCCTATTACATTTTGTAGAAATATTATATATAGATTATATAGTATATATATATATATTATATCTATATCACTATATCCTACGCTACGGCGAAATGTTCTTATTCATAAACATAGAGTTGAGTTGGGCGAAATTTTGTTTCGCTGACGTATGCCTTGTTTTGCGCTTTTATTCCGTAAAAAAAAGCCTTTTAATTTAGTGCAAAGGGAGATAATTCATTAGCACAAAAAAACATGAATTTAATTAATTAGCATAATAAGAAAGGATCATTATAGACTAATGAATTATTAAAATTTTACCATATGGTTCAATCTAGTACAAATATAATTATATATATATATATCATATATAGATTATATATTATATATATATCTATATATATTTACAAATGATTAATCACACCTGAAAGGAATGTTAAAATGCTATTTTTTATGTAAAACAGAAGTCCAAGGCTCAGGGTTCAAGATGCCTTCAAAATGCCGATGTAGGACAGCGGGCAGTTCAAACTTAGTTGGGTTTTCTTTTCTACTTGTTAGTACAGTTTATTAACCGATTGTGTGCCAAATATGTACTACTTAAAATCACTCGTTCAGTAAAAATCGCATACTACTGTTTTACGTCTAGCAATTTATTTATTGTGCGTACAAAATAAGGCAAAACTACATTGTCTCCTCGTCATTAGAGTAAGTATTGTATCTTGTATTGTAAGGCTGTTGGCCTAAATATTTACTGTGCTAATAAAATCTTTATTTGGAGAATGAAACTGAAAATAAACATCTGAAATGTTTTGGTTGAAGTTTACAAACTAGCAAAAAAATGTGTGTAACCGGTGAGAAAATTCTTCATAGATTTATTTCTCAAATGTTAACAGTATTTTGTAAAAAAAGGTCCACTCATGTCGGACTAACCATGGTTTAAACCAGGTCTGAAGTTAGCTCCCTTCAGAAACCAGCCTTAGCTTCCCTCAAACCACCATAGAGGTTACAAACAATGAGGAAGTAAAATACAAAATCATGCTCAACATGGCTCCAACAGACCCTTGCAAATGGGGAGGGCAGAAGGGGTGCCGAGGCATTTCTGAGGGGCGAATTTGGCGTCCTTTTTCATAACCACTACACAACAGGGGGCGCTTGTGCCCTCACCCCCGCTGGTTACGGCCCCTGTGAGGCAGTGCAAATAGCAAACTTGCGGTAATTTAATACAGGCATGATCTCTGTGTACATTATTTCATGTTGAAATTGCAATCTTGTACTCAAAACCAACAAGAACCATTAGGAAGAGCAAATACAACAACATGGTCAGTGCATATTGCAAACTTGCCAGTTAATAATACATAGGCCCTCAGCTAGCAAGGTTATTGCCCGTCGGAGGTCAGATGGTGAGAAGATTCTTCTTA